>JAIUZE010023386.1:0-17588 GCA_022085475.1 Heliosperma pusillum
TAGTACTTGGACCATGACATCGATAGGCCTTACTATCTTTAACGAGCATATAGTTCACCGCTTGATAGCTTTTGTGTCACGGCCTGGGGGGCTTATCTCCAAGTCGGGGCATGGCTGCCTAGTTCCACTTTGGAAAGGAGCCAGCTTAAGTACTAGCCATCTCTGCTTAGGGGGTCGCCTAGTAAAGTTTCTTGTGTACGGTTATGTCATGAGACGGGGAATGGAATAGCTGTTGTCGCTAGGTCTGATCAGTCTAGGACTAGGATGTTTTCCTACCTTGTGGTATAGCCTCGAGTTACAGAAGTCGACTATTGACCGTGCTAAGAACTTATGCCTGTTTGTAGAAGTATTGGTCTTTCATGTTTGATGATTCTATGAATCTTAGAAGGTGAAATGCAAGCCGGCTAAGGTTGATAGAGTTTGGATTACCGGTTGTTAACTGATTCACATGATAGTTTGCATGAGTAGCTTAGCCTTCATATGCTAGGTTATATGTTAGTTATTGGTTTCATAACATGAAAAGCATATCTTATATGTTAAGGTTTTGTATTTTCCATATACATTGCTTTTATGTTATTCATGTTTAATTAAACTCGACATTTCGTGGCTGGGAGAACTCGGAGTTACTCCCCACTGACTGTGGCTTCCGTGTTTATATTTAATGCGGTTGGCAGGTTTGTGATGCAGACATTGGGTACATTGACGAGCTAGCGAGCGAAGTATTTACCTTGGACCTATATTCGGTTCTTTAGGATTGTATATTATTATACACTCTTTTATTTCCGTATTTATACGGGAGATATGTCTCCCGTTTTGGATATGTATTTTGTATAATATTATTTCCTCTTTGTTGAACCTTTTTATTTAAGACACCTTCGTTATATATTCTCATCTTTTATTTAGTTAAATTATTTTTTTTCTTTCCGCAAATTTGAGGGTGTCACATAAATCCTCCCAATCTTCCTGCTCTACTCTAGGACCTGTCCTCATGATATTTAGATAAAACTCAGAGGTTAGAGCACAGGATCCCAAAAGAGATTGGTAGTAATCCTCAAAAGCTTTTTAAATATCTTCAGGCTGATAAAAAATATCTCCTTGCAGTCCTTCAATTCTAAAAACTTTATTCTGAATCTGCCTATGCTTAATGATCTTGTGAAACATTGCAGAGTTAGTATCACCATCTTTTGCCCATTGACACTTAGCTTTTTGTCTTAGAAAATCCACCTTGGCCTCAGCAAGCATCTTATAACTAGTTCTAACTTGGTACTCTTTATCCATGAGAGTACAATTAGTAGGATCTTGTTGAAGTTCTCTCTGGCAATCCATCATCATGATATAAGCCACTTCAGCATTCCTCTCAACATCTGAGAAAAGTTCCTTATTCAGCTTTTTCAAAAGAGGTTTAAGATGTTTAAGTTTGTACACCACTCTAAACATAGGGGAACCTATACTCTGCTTATTCCAACCAGCTTTCACAATCTCCTTGTACTCCTTCACCTTACTCCACATGTTAAAGAACTTAAAAGGTTTCTTACCACCAGTCATCATACCACCCTCCTCAATCAAACAAGGACAATGATCAAAGTCTCCCTCAGGCCCATAGTAAGCATAAGCATTAGGCCTTAAATTGAGTCATCCATCATTAATCAACACTCTATCAATCCTACTAAACACCCTAGTTCCACTTGGTTGCTTATTGTTCCAGGTGAAAAAAGCCCCCAAGGTCTTAATGTCACTCAGATCAGAATTGTTTATAACATTTTGAAAAGGCACAGTTTCTGTATCCTTAACAGGCAAACCAATCTTCTCACTAGCATGTAGAACATTATTGAAATCCCCTAAGATGATCCAAGGCTCCACAGTATTAAGACTCATTAGATCATTCCATAGGGGTATTCTCTCCTCAATTTTATTCATCCCATAAACAAAAGTAATATAATAACTCCTATTATTATGCCCTTGCTGCACCTTAATATGGATCAGCTGAGAAGTCACTACCATTACATCCACCTTAATTCCCTGGTTCTTCCATAACACCCAAATTCTCCCACCATCATGTTGAGCATGATTAGTAACATAGGACCAACCACAACAAACATTACCTGCTACTTTATTTAGAGACAAGGATTTCACTCTTGTCTCAAGGAGCCCAAATATCTCAACACCCATCTGGTGAAGATACCACTTAATATATTTCTGTTTAATCTCATTATTCAGGCCCCTAATGTTCCATACTCCAATTCTAGTCATAATGAGATGGAGGATTATCAGCCCCACCACCTTTATCCACCAATGCTGACTCCTTCCCCAAAGCACTATTAAATTGCAAAGCAAAACCACTCTGCTGCCTGTCAGGAACTCTAGTCTCATGTCTAGTGAGCCTAGTGATGACCCTAGCAGGGGTAAGCACAGCACTATAAGTCATAGGTGCAGGGGTATTAGCTGGTGTAATGACTACACCACCATCTTCCTTCTCCAGCCTTCCTTCCCTTTGACCACTGGTTATCCCTAAGCTGTGCTGTAAGCTAGGGAATTCCTGTTGATCATTAATCTGCCTAACCTCCTCCTTCTTCTTCCACACCTTCCTACTAGGTCCTGTCACAGGTTTTATAGGACCCCTAAACTTCCTGCACATCTCCATAGTGTGTCCCATACCAGTACAACTCGAGCAAGTTATTGGTATCCAATCATATTCCACAGCAACATAGACCTCCTGACCCAACTCATCCTCAAACACAATCTGTGTAGGGAAACTCTGATCCACCTCAACCTCTACAAGCACCTTAGAAAATCCTAATAAAGTACGCATTATAGTAACATCATCAATTCTTTCAAACTTGCCAATTAATGATGCCAGTTTCATCAAACACTTTTCCCCCCAGAACTTCAAATCCAGCCCCACCAGTTTGATCTAAATAGGGACCTTCTTAACCAATACCTTAGACATTTTAACCTGAGGGTCCCAAGGTCGTAAAATAACAGGTTTACCATCTAAGAGCAGAATCCCTTGTTTCAGAACAAGTTGTTGGTGCTCTACTTCAGCAAAACGAATCACAAATAATCTATTAGGTAGAAAAGAGACTTTAGATATATTATAATCCACCAGAACTCTTCTAATGAAGCCCTCTAAAACCATTCGTGGAGGATTAGCCCCCATAACATATCCATAAACAGCAGAAGACCAATACTTAATCTCATCTTGTACATCATCAAGTGTAATTTTTAGAGTAGTACCTTTTTCCACACACACATCTGATGTATTTTCCTCCCGTGATTCCATTTGCTCCTCCCTAGAATGAGTCATCATCTGTTTCCTCCGTTTTGATACTACTTCCTTCCATTGATCCTCCGTCTCAGCTTCCACCTGAGAGACGATCTCCTTCTCTCCCAGTAATTTCTGTTGTACCGCCTCCTGAGCACACTGAAATTCATTTTGTCGCGAAGTATTCACTTTCACCTGAGGCGATTTCCCAGTAGATCCATTTTTACTATTTGAATTTATATTATTTGACGTATTAGAATTGTTAATTGTTTGTATATTAGAAGATGATATATTATTTTTACTAATTGATTTAGAAACATTAAGAGAATGATTAGTAACATTGGTTTTAGCCATTGCACAAAACCCAAGAACCTTAGAAAATTAGGAGTACTTCTCTCTAACTTTCTCTCTCATCATTCTCTCTATTTAGTATAATTGCTTACATATTTATTTGTATAACTTTTGCGCAGGTATATGATCGACTTCTAAGGGCAATGACATGCTTTTTAAGGCACAAAGAATGATTTTCATTAATAAAGAGTCTAGCAAGACATTTAAATAAAGCTTCGCGGGAGGCAACCCGTGTTATATTATATTTTTGTTATGAAATAAATTATTTTTGTTGGACAATTTAATAATGTTAATTTTTAAATAATTCATTTGGTTTTGGTTCTAATAGCTTTGATAATAAGACAATAATTTTATCTAGTATTGTAGTAGCTTGTTCATCACAGGTACTTTGGTGCTTGGGTTGTACTTTGCCCCCGTTTTCAAGCTAGCTTGGGGGAGCTGCTGCACGGTTGTATGTTTTCTTTTCTTTCTTTACCATTTTGTTGAGTCGTCCCCCATTCCTTTGTTGGTTATGTTGTCCTTCTTTGTGTTTTCTGCGCTTAAACCCGTTTCGCACATTGAGGACAATGTGTTATTCTAGCTTGGGGGAGGGATTTAGTTTGTGTCGTTGTTTATTTAGTCTAGTTGTTTATTGAATTTGAAAAATCCAAAAAAATCAAAAAATTAAATTTTTTTTAATAAAAGTTGTGTGTTTTGTCCACCCAATTGTGTTGTGCATAATGTCATTCCTCAATGCATTTCCCTTATTGTAGCTTTTTAGCCAATGTTTCACGCTTTTGACGGGATTTTACATACATGGGGATGTCTTGTACACAGTGGGTGAAGGATTGATTTTAGACTTATTAGGCTTGATCTTGACTTTGGCAAACTACATATACGGTAAGGTAGAGCCTCCAGTGATCGGTACATCTATACCCGATCCCAGTTAGGTGTGTGTAGTTCTCCTTGTGATGTGTGTCATGTCAAAACGCATAAGTATGGTTCTCATTTCATTTCTATAAGCATTGCATTCATGATTCACTAAAATTTGAAGCATTTTTCACTTTGAATTACCCCTCAAAATTAGCCCCTTCGTACAAATGTTTCACAAAATAATAGCTACATATAAAAACTGCCTACCTTTTTGAGCTAATAGCTAGACTATGGTGTATGGGTGCTCTTTTGAGAAGATTTTGTTCCTTGATGACAAAGTGAATATGGGAGAACAAAAATGTTCAAAAAGTGATGTTATGTTCAGAAAAAAAAAATGAAAGAAAAAAAGAAAAAGAAAATTGAAAAAAAAAATTGAAAAAGAAAAAAAATTGAAAAAGAAATAAAAGAAAGAAAAAGAAATAAAAGAAGAAGTTGTGAGTATCTTCTCAAAATGACAATTCAATGTTTAGAAGGAGTTCATTCTTGTGTTTCGTGTGTAATAAGTCACTTGTTCCTTTTGGCTTTGTTATTCGTCTTTTGGGAATTAATCGAAAGTTTGGATTGAGTATTCATTTATCATTGGTCAGTTGCTAGCTCATTCTAACCTTCACATGACCATAACTGTTTATCCACCTTTCACCCATTTCCCAAAGCCTTCTTCATATTATTTTTTCCGGCTTCTTTTCTATGTGCATTATGATCTTTGACTTGTGTTTTGAAATGTTTATCATATTAGATTGTGGGCGCATTCTCATGAGTCATAGATAGGAGACTGCCACTCAAATATAAAATAATATTTCCTTGATTTATATAAAAATTTGAGTGTTGAGTGCACCGTGAGAGTCCATTGTCAAAAGATCATGCAAGAGCCAAAAAGTCTATTTGATGTTCGTTATGCTGCGCCGTTATGTAAATCTTAACCATGTTTTGCATTTTCCCTATGCCCACGTTGTTTGGGGATGTGTTTCATTGTGCTCTATAAGCTACTTGATGGGATTTGCATTTGGTTGGATTGATTGTTGCTCGTCGCCCTTGTCCTTGTCATGTTTGTTATTGTATGCTTGCTTGAGGACAAGCAAGGGTTTAGCTTGGGGGAGTTTGATAAGTGAATATTTGTATGATTTTATTCCCCAATTTAGCTCGATTTTGTATGTCATTTGTGCTTTGTTAAGCCATTTTATGAGCTAATATCGTCTTCTAGGCGAATTCCTATATTCTAACCTGTTTTGTAGGGAAAGTGACGTTTCTACGCCCTTTTTCTATATTCCCGAGCATTTGCCTAGAACCCGACGATTTGAAGGAGCAAGCTTGACCAAGTCAAAGGCATTTCAAGAAGGTTCACTGATTCAAAAGAATGAAGAAGCAAAGACGATTTCGCAGTTGTCAGAAGATCGATCAGTTAGGCAAAGAAATCATCATTTTACATCAAACCATATCAACAAACCCGACTCAAAAGGTCAAGGGGGATAATGAAAGTCAAGACAAATCAAGTCATATGAAAGGGGAGATGAAACGAAAGTCAAAGCACCAAGAACACAATATACCCGATCGGGTATGTGGTGAACCCGATCGGGTATGTTTGCTGATCCGAGCTTTTGGTTCGACTTCCTCCTTTTTGTCCTATGTGATGAATCCATGACCCCTCCCCCACGAAACCTACTGCTATATAAGAGAGCCTCAGCACACACTCTCAACACACCTCCCTACACCTCCCTACACTTCTAAACACTTCTCTTCACACTTCTCTCTTTAGTTTAGTTTTTTCTTTCTTCCTCCATTTTGTAGTTTTAGTTTTAGATCTAGTTTTCTCTAGTCTAGTTTAGTTCTAAGTTTCCTTCAATAATAATTGTTCTACTTGTAATTGGAATTCTAGTTTCCGGGTTGGCATTTTCCTATTCAAGTTCCTATTCCATTTCAATCTTTGCTCATCCTTTCTGGTAATCCTTATTCTTGTTTTTACATTATAGTTTCATTTTCTTTTAGTATTTCCTTGATCATGTTTACCATTCTTAGTTTTATAATCTTAGTTTGCCTTTCATTGTTAATCATGCATAAGTAATCTTTGTTCTAGGGGAAGGGTTAACATGTCTAATTAATTTATAAGTATAAATTGATTCCGGGTATAATTGTTTTAGTTGTCTCTATTTCTTGTTTGATTCTCATGATAAACTTTGATTTAAGGCCTTAATCAATTGTTTATACTTGTCAATTTCCGTCTCAAGGGCGAGAGTCGAGATGAAAATTAAAGGACTGGCAAGAATAGTTTAATGACCTAGCAAGGCTGAAAAGACGTTAGGACCCGTTAAAAAGTCGGTATGAATCCGAAAGCAATATACCATTTAAAGACTTGGACAACTATGATTTTTCTAAACCCGTAATCAACTTTGTTTTTAATTTGATTAGCATGTGAACCCCGATCCCTAGATCCTTTTCTTTATTGTATTGTTATCATTTTCATTATAGCATTTATTAATTAGTGACAAACATTTGCCAATCGTACAAGATAGAGTTCTAACCATAACTATTTACAAGTATCTCCCGTCTCCCCGAGATCGACCCCTTACTTCCCTAATTACATTAATTTCTTGTTAGCCTAGTTTGGGTTATTTATCTTTGATTAGGGTATGCGAAAACCCTGTCACCTATACTATCTAATCTTCACAAAGGTCTTCAGTATACGGATCATCTTTTCATCTTGATCACAAAGACCCTCCATCTTGAGTCTTGTATTATTTGAGGTAGATCATCTTGCTTGAATTGTTTCTTTAAAGTTTTAACCAAGTTAGCTATAACTTTGCATATAAACTGCCAAAGTTATTCCTGAAGTTCTTATAACTTTGTCTCACAGAACTTGTCAAAGTTATGCCTCAAGCTCCTATAATTTTGATCTTCTTTCTTGTAATTGTTGTTAGCTATGATAAGACTAAAACATACAATTACATGCATATGATATATCAATTAAAGCACATTATCAAGTAAACACATGTCAATATCAAAACTAGAAAATAGGTCCAACAGAGTTCATAACCCTCCACAACATCAAAGTATGACATGTGTCAGGGTGTGCTAGGACCATGGCTTTGTCTGACTCTTCCTCAGGGGGCTCCTCTTCTTCCAAGACCTCCTGCTCCTTATACTCCACTAACCCTTCCTTTTCCCATGTTTCTACTTCCATAATAGTCAGTGTTTTTCTTGAGGGATAGTCTTTTATGAAATAGCCATAGCCTTGGCATTGGAAACACTTGACCCTATTCTCAGTCATGGTGGTGTTGGGTTTCTGCCCCATGATGCCCTTCCCTTTATCCAAGGTGGGTGGGGGTGCTGTTTTGGGTGTTTCAGTGATCCTAATACCAGTATAAGCTCTGGTCTGAAATGGTTTGTCAGGGTTGGGTGTATCAGGTTTAATCATCCTCATTTTCTCAATTCTTAGAGACAGGTTAACAACATCATAATAAGACCAAATGGGTTGAATTCTAACCTTAGCATGAATGTTCTTGTCTAGTCCTCTAGGAACCTAGCAATTCTCTGTTCTGGTTAACTGCTCAAAGTCTCTTAGATAGGCCTAAATAGGTCTCTCTTCTTGCTTAATTTTAGAAAGTTTAATAAAAAAGTCTTGGGTATAGTCCTTGGTTACAAACTTACTCAATAGTTTCTTCTTAAGGTTGGACCAAGATCTGAGGGGGTTCTTTTCCTTCCTTTAGTCTTTCTTGTTTCATGGTATCAAACCATACAGAAGCATAGCCCTTTAACATTAAAACAACAACCTTAAAACACTTAACATTATTATAGCCTTTTATACTCAAAGACCTTCTCAATGTCCATAACCCTTTCGAGTAAGTCATCAGGGTTTAAACTACCAGTAAACTCAGGGATGTCTACCTTTAGGTGCTTGTCTCTGTGTCTTTGGATGGAAGCCATGCTCCTGGTAGAATCATCTGAGTCAGGATGCTCATCCTCATCTGGTGGTCTCCCTCTGCCTCCTGGTGGTGCCATGCCTCTCCCACGACCTCTTCCTCTGCCTCCAGTAGCAAATAAGAGGTTGTTTCCTATGATTTCATCCAGGCTCCTAGTTAGAGAAGTAATAACTCCAGCTAGATCATCCATCCTTGCTTCCATACCAGTAAGCCTCTCTTCTCTCATTGGATTGTTTTTGTGTTTGTAAAGAAGTTAGGAAAAATTAACTCACAACAATTTTTTTTCTCAACCAAAGCTCTGATAACCAATTTGGAGCGTAAACTCACAGGGTGTGGAGGAATGCAACCTGAGTTCAACTCAACTTTAAAAATAGCAAATGACCTTATCAAATTCTGAAATTTTGTGACAAGTAACTTGAATGTGTAATAAGATACTATAAGAATTTTCAAGATTTTAGGATGTGAAAATAACTAGATTGATTTGTGAAAATACCATGTTGAACTCTTTTCTGGAAGTGAACCTTTTAGCCTTTTTTTCTTGGGCTTAGACTATACCTGTGGAAAAGGTTTCCCTGACCTTTTTGTTGACCTTCATGTGGACTTGGCATAGGGCCAAAGTTGGGGCTGCTGGGATGACCTGGTGAACCTCTTAGGTGGTTGGAAGTTGGCTGGTGCAGGCTGGTTGGGTTGCTTCTGCTGGACTGTGGTCTGTGTGGTGTTGCTTGTGCTGGCTTGGCTCATGTCTTGGCATATGTCTCGAGCTGTGTCTTGTCTTGCCTTGGACATGGTTTGCTCAAGGTGGCCCCTTGAGTTAGCTTCTGCTGCAATTTTTGTTTTACCTAATGACTAATTTTGTGTATCTAGCCACTATTTTAATGTAATTAACATAGATACAGAAAAATAATTGTTAGGTACATCAAAATTGGGTTGAGATACGTCAAAATATAAACCAGATACGAGATTTTGCTTAGATCCAAAAATGATAATTGTTGGAAGGAGCAAAAATAAATGAAGGAGTTTGGAATAGGAAATAGGACTTGATGGGTTTAATTGATGATGTAATCTCAACCAGATAATGTATATAGAGTGCATCTCAGTAGTTGGTGATGAGGTGGTGATGATGGATTTTTGTGGTATGGTGTAAGTGTGTGGTGATGTCGACGAAGGTGGTGTCTGTCGGTGAAGTCGAAGGCGGTGGCACATCCTTTTGGCAAGGTGGCCGAGTTGGGTGAACGATGATGAGGGACGTGTTGGGTTGTTTGGATTCAAATGTGTGTGGAAATTGATGTGAGTCATGATAAGGGAAAACTAGAAATTTGGTTGGACCAACACATAATTATTTATATCCGCTGTTATTGTATTTTATTTATATGGCTGTAGATCGTTTCCACTTTTTACACTGAGTGATCGTTTGCACCGGAACACACACACACACACACTCTCTCTCTCTCTCTCTCTCTCTCTCTCTCTCTCTCTCTCTCTCTCTCTAGGTGAGTCCTTAAGTCCTCATCTATACCAAACTATTAAATCTTAAAAGAGATGGATGGATGAGATTAAAAGCATTAACTCACTCACCCACCACTAGTTAATGCTAATTAGAATTTGTGAGATTTTAGAACAAAATTTTGTAACTTTATAACAAAATTTTGTAACATTAGTTTTTTACGAACGTAACTCTAACCCTTAAAAGTGTAACTTTATACAAATTTAGTCATTTATAAGCGTAACTTCAGCCCTTAATATTGTAACTTTATGTTAATATAGTTCATTTTATGTATTAATTTGAATTTATATGTAACTTTAGTGTTTTACGAGTGTAACTTTGTAGATACCCGTATCCGTCGATACGGACATTTATACAAATCTCGTCAAACACACGATGATGATAGGACAACATGTATTTTGTGTTTGACTTTGTCATTATTTGTAGTTCGTTTTACGATGTAGAATGGGCATCGTCGTTGTATTTTAAATGAAATTTAAAATTGATTTCTATCTCAAATAGACTAGTTTTTATTTCGTTTTAAAAATCGAGTTTTTATTTATTTTATTTTCAATAAAATAGATATTTGTTTAAACTCAACTTGAATAGTAGACCTTGAATTATTTTACTTTACCGTCTCATTTTTGTTTAGAACGATGTTTATAAACTCTATTTTACGACGGTCTTTTAAGCTCGTTTTGAAGCCGATTTGAGCCCAAGTTTCGAGGCGATTTTGACCTAATTTCACCCTCTCTTGGTCTAGTGTTCAATCCCCCACACCAACTTGCCACAAGCCTCAATTTAGAGCCCAAAAACCCCATCCCAAAACCGTAACATAGCCCCCCTTCCCCTCTGTTTTCCAGCAGCAAACTAGCCCACGAAACAAGTTTAAAACCAATCCAAATCCATTACCCATTAACCCTAACCCATTCCCCTACTACCCTACCCATATTAGCTACCTTACCCACTAGGAAAACCCTCCGAAAAACCCTAGCATCAACCGAAATTTGCATCAAAACAGTTTACCTCGAAAACTGCTTCTTTCAACTTCGAACCCTATTCAAACCCTTCAAACCTCCCTATATAAACCCGATACCACGTTCGATTTCCTGCCGCCACTTTGAACGCAATTTTCTCCTAGCTCTGACCTCCTATAAATACAAGTAATACCAGTTTGAAAAACTACTCTTCGTCGTATTTCTAAAACATTTTTCCAATCAAAGTTTCACCGTGCAACTAAGATGTTACGGGCGTATGAAGATCGTTGCGCAGTTCGGTTTCAAAAACAAGATTTCAGTTTTGGTTTTTGTCGACGACGGTCCCTCGGGATATATTCTAATATCGATTACGACAAAAGACGTTGTCAACGATATATGTATGTTGAGGGTGCAATAACTCCTCCTTCTCCCTTTTAATTTTCCTTCTTTATTAATGTTTTTTTTTCATTTATTTATCATTAATCTATCGTTGTATGTTTTTAGTTTGTTATTTATTTCTTATTGTTTTTATTTGACATTAAGCGTGTAATTTAACTTGTAAATCGACTTAGTTTAATTTTTGTGTTATTATCGTATTCATATTATGTTTGTTATGTTAAGTTCGTCTTTGTATTTGAATCGTTTTCTTATCTCACTTTGTAAATTGTTCTTTATTTAATAACATCATATATTGTAGCCGTGTTTGTATCATGTTATGAAGCAATTGTGTGAAGTTTATTGTTGTATTATAGTCGTGTTTAATATTACATAATAGTTCGTTTGTTTTAAATAATATGTCATAGTCAATCTAAGGCCCCTGTTATTTCTGACTTATTTTCAGCTCATTTCAGTTTAGTTCAGCTCTATTCAGTTCAGCTCAGCTCAGTTCAGTTCAGTTCACGTCCATTCAGTTCAGTTCAGTTCAACTCTATTCAATTCAATTCAGCTCAGGTTCATTCAGTTCAGTTCAGCTCCACTAAATTCAGCTTACTTTAATTCTACTCATCTTAAACTTAATGGTTTTTTTTTTTAATATTAATATTATTGATATTTTTTTTTATTTTTTTATTACAAACCACAATTTATATTAAGATCAACAACAAGTTTACAACTTATTTATTACTATTACTATTACTATTACTATTACTATGACTATTACTATTACTTTGACTATTACTATTACTATTAGTATTACTATTACTATTATAAGGATACGCGCAGCTTTCATTAATAGATCAATAAAATTTTACATGAAATTGGTGGGAAGTCGAGAGAAAATCTGGGCCCCCACCCCCTTAGCAAAAACAAAGTTAAGTCTAGTAAAAATATAAGCGGTCACGCGAGCCCCTGCATCCTGAGATATTTAGAATTTCTAAATCTGCTTGCGCAAGTCAATAGCATCCGAACCCAGCTCCCCAAGCGAAGAAAAAGAAAAGGGAATGAAACCATAACCACCTGCCGCGCATAAATCCCCATACTTAGTACACTTTCGTTGAGCACCATCAGCGACAACCCGTCCGGTCACAAAATCGGCCATCCCAGTCTGTGTCAAGGGGGAAGACCATGTCTAATCAACACACATATCACGTACTCTGTCTCAGGAATAAAGCAGCAAATCCGCAGGACGAAGAGAGCCGCCATGACCGTCAACCAACCCGATATCAACCTCCTTACCTGTAGAAATACCAGACCTATTGCAGATGTCGAATAAGATGTCACGAACGAGATTATGTCGATGCTTAAGCCCCACAGTACCAGTACAAGAGATATTGTGGTCTCCATAAACATCATCAGGAAAAACCCGATAACAAGCAGGACAAGGCCTAGATATCGTGAATAACGGATCACCCAGTCGATATCCCAAGACACTACGGTAAGTCCTCCCGCTCATAGGTTCCCTGCTAAAACTTCCACAACGCAAGCTGACGTGGTGTCAAAGGGAAAATAGATTCTGAAAAAGCAGCAACCATCGCGAAATATATACCTGCCAATTTTTTCATAAGTTTAAGGGCAGCAATTTCACTAGGATCACGTAAAATATCAAAACATGTAGTCTCCGAAAACACCCGCAAGGCATCGTAAAAAGTAGGACCAACATCTACAATACCAGAAGGCCGAAGGAGCTTAGCCTGCAAATCTGCAGACTGAAAACGGGACGCCATAAAAGGATAATGTAAAACATCCTCTACAGCAAAAACACAAAGCCCACAGAGATGAAAAGGAAAAGTGGCAAGGCGCCACTGCCAATCCCCAAAACCAGGCCCAGACGTGGTGACAATACGTTCCAAGCTAGAACAAAGTGCTGCATCAAAGCGAAGATGGACAGACCCAGAGATTCCCGCAGAACAAGTACAAAGAGAGAAATAGAGCTTAGAAATACCAATACAAGCTCGAAGCGGAAGCAACTCACATTGCGGGTCCTCAATCCTCGCGACGAAGTCCATAAGCTCGATGGTCTTAGTAACTCTCCTCGCCAGAAGCTCAATGCCAAAAATAGGACAAGTACGGACAGGTCCACTCAAAAGAGAGACACCACGCAAGGGCCGAGCAATAATAGGGGGGAAAACACCGGGAAGCCGACTCCGAGGATCCTCAATAGGCCAAATGTCCTCAGTCTTAGCAACATTAAGATGACGCCAAAACGAGGCCCATCTGCCATAATCAAATCCAAAACCCCCCCCCACCTCCAAAGTATTCTCAACAATGGTGGCATCATCCAAGTACCATGCTTGCATAATAAGATCAAAAGAGTTTCGAATTTTGCACACTAAAGGATGCAAAACAGAAGCGAAAAGCAAAGGGCCTAAAGGATCATCCTGTTGGACCTCCTGACAAGACCACAAGCAATGCTCCCCATAAAAAAAGACGTGCATGGCCCGAGTAACAAAACTCCACCCAACAGGAAAGAGCCAGACAATGACTACGAACTTCCTTTAGCATGGTCACACGATCAACAAGGTTGAAAGCATTATGGAAATCAACCATCAACATAGATAGTCCCACATCACCACCACGGGCCTCAATGAGTCGATTCAAGGCATGCAAGATAGCCTCTCCTCTACCGGACACCCGTGACCCCAAACTGAAGGCCAGCAAAATAAGAAGACAAAGAAGGACCAACCAGACAAGCACCAACCTTAGAGACAAGACGTCTCCAGACAGTGCCAACATCGATAGGACGAACCCCACCACCCGGTTTAACAAGCGGCGTGAGAGGAGCGCTGACAATGTAGTCACCAAGGGCTAAGGGACACCGGCCCTCCAAAAAAAGATTAACCATTATTATTATTATTAATAAATTAATTAATTAATTAATTAATACTCCCTCCATCTCATAATTATCCCTCGCTTGACTTTTAGGGACAATTTTAATAACTTTGACCATAAATAAGTGTTAAAACATTAAAAGTCAGACGTTATAACCAAAAACATTTTACATTCATAAAAAAAAATGAAAACATATTTTTTGAATGAAAAAAAAAGTGAATATAAAAGAAGAAATCAAGTCAAAGTGTCGTATAAAAAACTGTGCAATTGAAACTACGAAAATTATTATGAGATCGAAGAAATATTCTATTAGTAGCGACTACTAGTATAGATCTCGCGCAAATGCGCGGGTTTTTAAATTTAAATATTACATAATTTAACAATTACATCATTCGTATAACTCTAATTTCAATTTATTTATTTACTATTATTAATCTTTTGTATTAAGAGGTAGAAAACAAAAGGTTCAACCTTTTTACTTATAATAAGATTGTCTGTTTTACTGAAACATTGTTAACTTTATTTGAAAAAAAAAATTGTTCTTGTACCATTATATCCACTAAAAGTTTAACATAAATATGAAATAGTATATATAATTTGTAAGTTTTTCTGCTGTAGAAGTCAAAATATCTATGAGTACTATTAAATTGAAGTACATAAGTTCTTATCAAAAGATAGAAGAGTAGAATTATTTAGAAAGCGTTTGCTAAAAAAAGTATTTGTTGTCACTACATTTGGATCAAATAAGTAATAACAGTTAAACATTTCAATAACATAACACGTATAATTTAATTTAATGTAACAAAATTAGAATATCGTAAAAATATGTCTATGAAAATGTAAAAAATATCATATCATTTTTAGATAGAATATATTTATTTATTGTTTGGAATAGTAGATCTAGTAGTAGATATGTATAAGAAAGTCTATTTATAGAATAAATCATTTAGGCGGGAAAATTTTAGTAACCTCTTAATCTTCTAGTATAAGGGGATTATCAATATTATTAATATTATAATTATAATTACTGTGATTATGATTATTACTATTATTATTATAATAGTAATCATAATAATAATAATATAATAATAATAAGATTATTATTATTAATATTTATTTAATTTTTTTTATTATTATATGATGCGCGCAACTTTCATTAATAGAAAAATGAAAATTTTACATGAAATTGGTTGGGAGCCGAGAGACAATCTGGGCCCCCACACCCTTAGCTACAACAAAGCTAAGTCTAATAAAAATATAAGCGGCCAGCCGAGCCCCTGCATCCTGAGATACCGAGAATTTCTGGATCCGCTTAAGCAAGTCAACAGCATCCGAACCCAGCTCCCCAAGAGAAGAGAAAGAGAAGGGAAGGAAACCATAACCAGCAGCCGCGCAAAAATCCCCATACTTAGCACACTTTCGCTGAGCGGCATCAGCGACAACCCGTGCGGGCACAAAATTGGCCAATCCTGTCTGAGTCAAGGGGGAAGACCCTGTCAAATCAACACATACATCACGTCCTCTGTCCCAGGAATAGAGCAGCAAATCCTCAGGACAAAGAGAGCCGCCATGTCCTCCAACTGAACCGAAATCCACCTCCTTACCTGTAGAAATTCGAGACCTATAGCAAATGTCGAATAAGGTGTCACGGACGAGGTTATGCCGATGCTTAACACCCACATTGCCAGAACAAGAAACAGCGTGATCCCCATAAATATTATCAGCAAAAACCCGAGAACAAGCAGGACAAGGCCTAGATACCACGAATAACGGAATACCCAGTCGATACCCCATCACACTACGGTAAGTCCTACTGTTCATAGTCTGACCCAACCCAGAGAGAGGAATCGCACGTAACCAATCAGAGGAGTGGGCACCCTGCTGAGACTTCGATAACGCAAGCTGGCGCGGTGTCAAAGAGAAAACAGATTCTGCAGTAGCAGCAATCCTCGCAAAATATATATCTGCCAGTTTCTTCATAAGTTTAGGAGCAGCAATTTCACTAGGATTACTTAAAAAAGCAGAACCTTTAGTCTCAAAGAACACACGCAAGGCATCGTCGAAAGTAGGACCAGCATCCCCAATACCAGAAGGCCGTAGTAGCTAAGCCTGCAAATCAGCAGACTGCAAAAGGGACGCTAGAAAAGCATAATGAAAAACACCCCCGGCAGCATAAACACAGAGCCTGCCAAGATGAAAAGGGAAAGTGGCAAGGCGCCACTGCCAATCCCCAAAACTAGGCCTAGACGCGGTGACAATACGTTCCAAGCTAGAACGAAGCGCTGCATCAAAACGAAGATGGACGGACCCACGGGGAACAAGTACGGAGGGTAAAGTGGAGCTTAGAAATACCGATACAAGCTCTGAGAAGAAGCAACTCAGATTGCGGGTCCTCAATCCTAACAACCAAATCCATATGCTCGATGGTCTTAGTCACTCTCTTTACCACAATCTCACTGCCAAAACTAGGTCAAGTACTGACGGGCCCACCCAAAACAGAGACACCACGCAAAGGCCGGGCAATAGAAGGAGGGAAAACACCAGGAAGTCGACTCCGGGGATCCCTAGTAGGCCAAAAACCCTCAGTCTTAGCGACATTAAGAAGGAGAACAAACTGAGGACCATCTGCCATAATCAAATCCAATACCTTCCCTACCTCCATAGTATCCCCAACAATGGTGCCATTGTGACATCCCTCGCGAATGCGGAAATAAAACATACAAGCATGTGATTTAAATATCGGAAATACGGTGTTTTTTAAAACTTTTTACATGCCAATAGAAAATACGAGGAGTGTCAGATGTTACAAACCAAATACAAAATACTACAAGAGACGTAGTCTCTCTAAATGTTATCCAACAACAAAGTTATTAGCAACTAGCTAAAATCGTCTAGAGGTGTTTCAATCCAGGGACCACGCCCGCTAGCTCACACCCGAACCCAAAATACCACAAGCAAAAAGTCATCCAATCAAGCAACCTGTTCATCCATGAAAAACATGAACGCCACAGTCAGTGGGGAGTAACTCCGGGTTGTCCCAGCCATATCACATTAAACGTACCTAAAAGGAAATACAAAAGTAGAAGCATGCATATATAAATATACATGTGAAATAAGATAAGGATAGATAGGCAATTTCAATATATAATGACAAGAGCATATGAAGTACAATCCGTAACCATCATGCTATAGATAGACTCGGGGAAGACACTCTTAGGCAACCGAATACGCTCACTAGGGCTTACATCTCACCGTTAGCGGTATAAGTTTGATAAGATTGAGACTCGACAAACAAACCATGCCAAGTCATGGTATGATCATGAATAATCAATCATGTAATCATCCATCCACACATAACAATACATTGACGACCTCTCTCACGGTAAATGAAACGCACTAGCACCGTGTACATGGCAAGTATG
>JAIUZE010023387.1:0-30668 GCA_022085475.1 Heliosperma pusillum
AAAAAATAATAAAGTGGGTAATCCTATGATTATAAATAGGAGTCATCCTTAGCTTAAACCTTAAGTATTAACCCAAAACTTTTGAATCTCTTAAATATTATCTTAGAGATCTCTTAAAAGTTTCTAGATATGATGAATATACTATGTGTAACAACCCGAAAAGTACCCTATTTTTCTAGTGAAAATATTTTACGGATACTTTTCAGCAAACTTAAGTTTTAAAATAGAATTTATTGTTTCGAGTCGTATTTGGAAATTCCGAGTTCGTATTTGGAATTTCTGGGAGTTTCCATGAGAATCCCGTTTTTAAGTCATCTTTGACTTTTCTTGACTTTTAAGTCGCCTTTGACTTTTCTTGACTTTTTAAGTCGCCTTTGACTTTTCTTGACTTTTTAAGTCGTCATTTACTTTTCTTGACTTTTAAGTCATCTTTGACTTTTCTTGACTTTTTAGTCAACTTTGACTTTCGTTGACTTTTCCCGACTCACCTCGTAAAATGCAAGACCCAAAAATTATATTTTAAAAAAATAATAAATTTAATTTATTTTTATTAAGATTTATTTGAATTTATCATAATTTAATATAATTATTTTGAATTTATTTGGAATTAAAGAATAACTTTTACGGTTTAATCCCGAACGTCATTTAACTATTCCCGAGTCATCTTAAATCCCTAAACAAACTCGAAACCCGACTTTGGCATGAGTCACACGCCCCATGTAATCTTTTTCCACTCACTTGGGATATTTTCATTCTTTGGATTAAACTAATATTAATATCTTAGATATTTATAACTTTATCGATCCGTTAACGAAAATTACGCAAATCGTTTACAAAACAGACCCGACTATCACCCTACCTCACGGCTCCTCTCCTCTCTAATAGGCCTTGATATTTTCTTTCTTTTCATTACAATAACATAATATCTAGATATTTGGGTTAATTAACTTAATATCTAATTATATTTAATCAATTACCGTAATATAATTATAAAACCCGAGTCAATCCCGTAACAACAATTTCAAAACCCGACTCCATATTCCCTCTATATTTATACGGCCCTCACTCACCCATTACCCACTAACTACTCTTTCATTTTACAATAAATCAACTTAAGATCTAATTCATACTTTTCTTAATCGTTCTTCGTCGTTCTTCGTCGTTCTTCGTCGTTCTTGAGCAAAATCATCATAAAACCTTCATTTCTTATTCAAATCCGTCCTAACTTATATTTCTGGAATCTCCTCTTCGCTCTCCATCTTCAAGTACGGTTTATTTTCAATTCCGTCAAAATCGTTTTCAACACTTTAATTATGGAAAAATCAAGTTTTAATTCTAATAATGTTTTTCTTGTCATTTCTTATAGGGGAAGATTTTGAAGACGAGTTTGGTGACTCGTATATTTTAGGAGAAGATTAGAAGACGGGTTTCTTATTTTTCTTTAGTTCTTATTTTGGGTGCTAATTGATTTTGCTATCTAAGGTAACGATTCCGAGTTACTCGACGAATTAATGTCACATACCTTTAGTTTTTGTTCATATTATTGTTACTTACGGTTTTAGTTAGTAACATGCTAAGTAGTTGTTATTATTATGTTTTATGAATTTATAGCATGTTTGGTGTTCTTAACATATTTGAATGGTTTGTTCATAATCATGATTTTTGTATGGATGATGGTTAAAATGGTTGTTTGTTAATTAAAAACATGTTAGAATTAATTTAGAATTGATGTTGGTGTTGGACCGTGTAGGGGGCTGTTTAGAGGGCTGAAACCGGTCCAAACCAGGCCGGTTCAGACCCGGTCCAGCCCGGTCTGGTTGGTCCGTGTTTGGTCCTTGTGGGTTGTGTCGATACTTGATTGTTTTGTTGTTGTTTTGACGGGTTTTAAATATGTTAAAGCATGCGGGAAATATTAAGAAACGGTTTTTAGAAAAGATGACCAAAACCGGTCCAAAATGAACCGTGGGTCCCCTTGGACTTGTGACGGTTTTAGAGTATTGTTATTTTATCGGGTTTTGTAATATTTAGCAAGTGGGAAATTTTAATAAGTAAATTATTTAATTAAAAGCTTTTCATTATATTATTATTTCTCACATGTTAGAAATTATAATACGAGATTTTAGTTTAATTTGATTTGTCCTTTAAGGTCAAGAGGGTTTTTTGGTAGAATTAATAATTCACATGTTAGAAATAGAATGAAATACATTGAAATGAAATTGTGATTTTTATGTTCAAGCCTATGTGGTAAAGACTCTGTTTCTAGCCGGTTTGACCAAACGGGTTTGGTCAAACTAAGATCTAGTCAGCCCCGTTTTGACTGATGACCCGTCGAGGGACTCGGGTCGGGGATTTGTCTTCAAGTAAGGTTGTATTTAATTAATGAATTAGCCTTAGTAGATATGAGGCGATATGTTATTTGATTATGATTTATATGCAATTAGTCACATGTTAGGAAATGGTTTCCGTGACTGTTTAATTATATGGTTGGTGTAGTGTTGACTAAGTACCCATAGAGAATTATGAGTATATGGCGTCTTGACCATTCTAATTCTAAATGAGTATCTTGGACCATGACATTGTTAGGCCTTACTATCTTTAACGAGTATATGTTCACCGTTGATAGCTTTTGTGTCTCGGCTTGGTGGGTTTATATCCAAGTCGGGGCATGGCTGCCATTGCTTCCACTTTGGGGAATGGAGCCAGCTTAAGTACTAGCTAACCCGTTGGTGGATCTCCTTAGGGGTACTCATGTGATGAGTCTTGGGTGCGATGTTTTTCCGCACTTCTCTGGTCTGCGCAGTCTAGGATTAGGGTAGAGTTGTATCTTGGCCATGTTATTAGGGTAACCTCTGAGCTAAGATATGTGCTTTGGATCTGGGCCATGTTTTAAAGGTAACCGCTGAGCCTAGATGTGTGCTTTGTATTTTGGCCATGTTATTAGCGTGACCGCTGAGCCTAAATATATAAGTATATCCTACCTCGTGGTATAGACTCGAGTTACAGAAGTCTTCTATTGACGTGTCTAAGAACTTATGCCTGTTTGTAGACGTATTGGTCTTTCATGTTTGATGATTCTATGAATCTCTAGAAGGTGAGATGCAAGCCGGCTAAGGTTGATAGGAGTTTGGATTACCGGTTGTTAACTGATTCACATGATACGTGTTGATTTAGGGTCGAGGGTATCATAGGCCATGTTTTAAAGGTAAACCTCTGAGCTAAAATACCAGCTTCCCTACCTCTTGTTATAGATTGATAACGGTTTCACATGATAGCTTCACATGATAGGTTATATGTTAGTTAATTGTTTCATAACATGAAAAGCATATCATATATGTTAAGGTTTTGTATTTTCCATATACATTGCTTTTATGTTATTCATGTTTTATTAAACTCGACATTTCGTGGCTGGGAGAACTCGGAGTTACTCCCCACTGACTGTGGCTTCCGTGTTTATATTTAATGCGGTTGGCAGGTTTGTGATGCATACTTGGGTACATTGACGAGCTAGCGAGTGAAGTATTACCTTGGACCTATATTCGGTTCTTAGGATTGTATATTATTATACCCTCTTTTATTTCCGTATTTATACGGGAGATATGTCTCCCGTTTTGGATAATTCTTAGGTATAATATTATTTTCCTTTTGTTATGAACCTTTTTATTTATGACACCTTTGTTATGATGAATATATTTAATAGTAGGTTCCGGTTTTGAAATTTACCGATTTTCACTAAAGTGAACCTATTAGAAACGTATTCTCATCTTTTATTTATTTAAATTACTTGATTTATTTTTTCCGCAAATTTGAGGGTGTCACACTATGTATAAATAGTAAAATTGTCCCACGTCATAAAATTAACATAAGGTGGGTACTCCTATGATTAAATATAGGAATCATTCCTGCACCTTATATAACAAACTAAAATATTTTAAGTCTCTTTATTGTCTTAGAGATTTCTTAAAAGTTTGTCTATTATTATCTTCACAGTTGTTAAATTTACACCATCAAAATTTTATTTTAAAAGTTATTATCAAGAAAAATTAAGTATTGTATAAAGGAAAATTATGAAGATAATATAATTAGATTCGAGGTGAAAAAAAAACCTTGCAAAGTATAGAAACTTATATTATTTGCACATAGTTGGTGTAATTTTTAGTTTATTATTTGTCCTACATTGAAAAATAATGTAGGTGTGGTGAATATATTACCTATAAATAGTAGAATTGTCTCACATCAAAAAATTATCATAAGGTGAGTGATCTTATGATTACAAATAGGAATCATATTTGGAACTAAAGTTTCAACCCAAATTCTTTTGAGCCTCTTACGTATTATCTTACAAAGCTCTTAAAATTTGTACTATAATCTTCACTATAGTGAAATTTACATCATTAAAAATTAATTTAGAAAAGTATTATAAATAATAATTTTGATGGTAAACTATTTAATATGTTATTTGTCCACATTGAAAAGAAATTAAGAAATAAGTATTATATGAAAAATGATGGTGTAATACTTAGTTTGTTATTAGTCCCACATTGAAGAACAATGTATGTGTGGTGAATATATATATTACCTATAAATTGTAAATTATCCCACATTGAAAAACTATTATAACATAGGGTGATCATATAATTATAAATATGAGTCATCCTTTAACTTAGGTATAAACCCACAATTTTTTAAGTCTCTTAATTATTGTTTTGGAGAGCTCTTAACAAAATGGAGTTATAATATAATAGTCACAATAGTTAAATTTACATCATTAAAAAATAATTTAAAAAATTATCATAAATAATAATTTTGATGATAAACTATTAATGTGGTATTAGTCCCACTTTGAAAAATAATGTATTTGTGAAAAATATATATACTGAGTGTAAATTATAAAATTATTCCATATCGAAAAATATAATGAGGTGGAGTGATCATAAATATGATTATAAATAGGAGTCATCTTAGTCTCTTAAGTATTGGTTTAATGATCCTTTAAAATTTTGTATTATTAACTCCACAATAGTGAAATTTACATCATCAAAACTTAATTTAGAAAATTTAGGAAAGTGTTATATAAGTAATAATTTTGATGGTGTACTACTTAAAAAGTTATTTGTTTCACATTGAAATATAATACAAGTGTGGTAAAAATATATTACGTATAAATAGTATAATTGTCCCACATCAGAAAATTATCACAAGATGGGGTGATCCTATAATTATAAATAAGATTCATCCTTGAAACTTAGATATCAAACAAAAATCTTTTGAGTCTCTTAAATATTGTCTTAGAGAGATCTTAAAAGTTTGTATCCACATTAGTGAAACTTACATTTTTTATAATTTTTATATGAAAAATCAAGTAATAAAACAAAGTGGTGTTTATAATTTTTATATAAAATTTTTTACATTCATTTCACAAAAAAATATTGTAAAAATGAGTCATCCTCCAACTTAGATATTCACCAAAATTCTTTTGAATCTCTCAAGTATTATTTTACAGAGATCTTAAAAGTTTGTGTTATTATCTCCACCTTAATGAAATTTACATCATCAAAATTAATTTAGGAAAGTATCATAAATAATAAGTTTAATGGTAACTACCAAATATGTTATTTGTCTCACATTGAAAAGTAATGTAAGTGTGGTGAATATACTATGTATAAATAGAAGAATACTCCTACATCGGAGAAATATCATAAGCTGTGATGATCACGCGATTATAAATAAAAGTCGTTCTTGAAACTTAGAGATGAACCTAAAGTCCCTTAAGTCTCTCAAATACTCCCTTCATCCCGGTCATTTGTTTGCCTTTTTTATAGGAGTAGTTTAATCAAAGACAAACAAATAATTAAGACGGAGAGAGTATTGTTTTAAAGAGCTCTTAAAATTTTGTATTAATTTAAAAATAATAAATTAGATTCGTGGTTAAAAAAATGTTATCATTACAGTATACAATTTCATATTATTTCCTTATACTTTGTGTAATTCTTAGTATGTTATATATCTCACGTTGAAAAATAATGTATGTATGGTCAATACACTAATACCTATAAATAATAGAATTCCCCCATATCGAACAATTAGCATAAGGTGAGGTGATCAATCCAAGATCTTTTGAGTTTCTTAAACATTGTCTTAGAGAGCTTAATTCTTAGATACTTTGGATCATTTTTCGAGTCATAATATAGATCAAATATAACTTGAGTCCCGACAAGGTTAGTAACATATGTTTAAAATAGAAGTTGAATCAATATATCAATATTATTTTTTAAAAAATTACAGAGTATATTTTATTATAGTCTTAAAACTTCAAAAGTTTATTTTTACAAGTTAACTATTATAGGAAAATTACAAAAATGACATTAACGTAGACCCGTGCATCGCACGGGCATAAAATCTAGTTTGCCAATATAGGAGGTTAGCATTTTAAAGAGGCTCGTTGCTTTGTTGCGTCGCATCTTCTCGGATGTGGGACTAATGTCCTTTCTTATATGCACTTCTGTAACTAGTCGCTACTCGCTAGTGAGACTAACTTTGTATCAGTCAGCATTATGGGTCATTAATAACCAGAGCGATTCTAGGATTTCAATAATGGAGGATCAAGTTTTGTGGCATTAAGTTAAGTGGTAGACTTAGGCTTAGGGCTCGCTTGGATTAAGAGTAATTATTAGGGGAGTAATGGAGGCTAAAACAAGAACAAATGAAAGGAGATTGGTGATTTATGGTGGTTGTGGCCGAGGGTGTCAACACTCAACAAGGCGTGGGTATTCTCATAATTTTTATAAGTCGATTAGCTAATATGAGCCATAATTTAAATCAGTTAATAGAAAGGTAAAACGAATGGGAAAAAAACACTACTAGAATAAGTGCAAAGTTGGTCACTTAAAAGAAAGTGTAGAGGAGAAAATAAGACTTGATATAAAAGTTTGATTATTACATCCGACTACAAGATTGGTGAAATAATTCTACAATTTGGACAGCAAAATCAGTAAATACACACTAATTAACTATTACTGATAGATACTTAAACTTAATATCTTGCTTCACTTCACTCTGGTAATTTAAAAGATTGGTATATGCAGCAGAAATAATACTTAATGTTACCGATTGAATTAGGTTTGGGGCCCAATTCCAACATACGGAGTAATTAACTTGCAAGTGTTAGCAACAAACTTGTATCAGCAACTTCAACTTCCGGCCCCAATAAACAATTCAATATCCATTGAAGAGAATAAGAGTGAGACAAAGTTTGAGAGATAGTGACAATACTAGTGTGTGTGATTTGTATTTTACGAACTTTGTATTATTTTATTAGTGAATTAATTTGTCGAGAGAGCCGTGGTTTTTCCCTTGGTTGAGAAGGGTTTCTACGTGATAAATTGTGGTGTCTTGTTATTTGTTTTTACTTATTACGTTTCTTATTTGTGTTCTATCCTAATGTTGTTGTCGGCTGAGACAATTCCCGCACCGGGTTTACGGGACGCTTCCCCAACATTAATATTGAAATTCAGTAATTAACGGCCACATTAGTTGTGGCTGTTACATTATCTTTGTGATAATGAGGTGACATTAAGAGGTGAATAATGAGCCATTAAATCAGAATTTAATCATCATTATTCTCCTTAATTCCTCCCTTTGTAACATGTGTTTAAAGTAATATAAAAGGACATCTCTTATATGAGAAGAGATGAGATAGACAATAACACACAACACAATTCATAAGATACACTATAATCACGGTTAAGCTCTCCATCAAATTGGAGCTTTGGAATTTGGGGTGTGACTATATCCGGTGACTCTAGTAGCCACCGAGAATCAGTCTTGGTTTCGGTTTTGGGGACAGAAAGCGGCACGTCGATCATCGTACCTATTCCGCTATTAAGGTACGCATATTTTCCAACAGTGGTATCAGAGCCAATCGTGTTTCGGCTTCTGTCCCGGCTATGAGTAACATGATTGAATATTGAAAGTCGTCTTGTTTTTCCATGTTTTCGACCGTCCCTGATATAGTTTTTTTGTAAACTGATAATATGAGTCATGTGTTGAATTCATTAAGAATGTTTACATTCCCAATTCATATGTTGAATTTACATACCATAGTTATTGCCCCAATACCTCTTTACTGACCTCTATCCCGCCGTTTGTCGGCGTCAGACGTGATAGCACTCCAATTTTTTTTTTTAAAAAAACTTTTTCCAAATGTGTGTGAAACCTGCATTAGTTCCGGCGTGAGATGTCGGTCCGAGTATTTAACACATCTGCACCTACACCGCCTTCACCGTTCCGCGCGTTCGACAGCGTGGTCGGATAAATCAAAGTATATATATTCGATCCGTGTGACGATAGTGATATTCTGGTTGAAGACGGAGTGCCCATGTGTGTCTGTCACGCGCGGATGCCAACCGTGATGCGTTTAGTGCGTGAGTCGGCTCAATCGTCTTCTCCGGCGCCGATCTATGTGATAGCGTTGATCTTATGTCGATTTTGGTGGTGCCAACGATTGCTTCGGTATTCAATTTGTTCGAATCGAAGTTTCTAATTATTAAATGGGTATGGTTTTAAATGTTTAATAGAGGTGAATGGGAATGGAGATGTGTTCTTCAATTCAAAGAAGATGGGTTCTTCGTTTTTTGGGGCATTCATGGTGTGTTATGTTTTGTTTTTATATATATGAAGGAGATGAATTTTTTGGGCTTCTTCACTCCGTATGTGGTATTGTGATTTTTGCTATGATCTTTTATTACAAATTTCAATCTAGACTCATTGGGTATTGTGTAATTGTGTACTATTTTTTTTTTCTACTGCAGCAAGATAGATAAGCAAGTTGTATGTCACTATTTTTTTTACAATTAGAAAGTTGGGTACTTTCTCATATATTGGCAATGTCATTGTTTTTTTTTATTGGCATGTTGAAATGTGAATATTATGGCTTGCTTAACTATTCAATATTGGGCAAGTAATTATTTATATCATTGTTAATATTTAAGTGGTATTAACTTATAATGCTAATCTGTTTAGCTTAATTTTGATATATTTATTTTTTATATCGTAAATTTGTTTTACATATCTAGGTCTTAATATCTTAGTGGTGTTAAGTAATGCAAATTTTTGTAGCTAGATTTATAAGTGTATGAATATGTTTCATACAAAGTTGAAAGTGTGAGTCATATAAATTTGTTTTATATGTACAAGTAAATATCTTAGTAATCATAGCTATACGCAATATATTTTATGAATGTGTTTCATACTCCGCATATATATTTGAGTTTGGACCATGTAAATTTGTTTTATGTGGGTATCTATATCGTTCGTGATATAAATTATATTTTATGAGTGTGCTTCATAAAATTTTATCTTACGTGTAAATGGTAAATATCTAAGTGATATTTTATAAGTCACGTAATAGTTGTCTTTGTATGTAATTTTTTTTTTAAATGTCTTAGTGATTTCTTATTTTTAAGCAATCAGCTAGCAAATTTATGAGTGTGAGAAATACTAATGTTTGACGTCGTGACAAAATCAGTATATGCTACTCATAATTATTTGTATATTGTCTTTTACAAGATAAAGATAGAACTTACGAATCCGTTTCGTTCATTTTATCTTGTGAAAGTTGTGTAATTTTGTATTACATTTACATAGAGAAAATAAATATCTTATTTACATTTGTTGTTCGTGAGATTTTATAACTTACATACAAAGCGTATATTATAATTCATAATGATATAATAGTTATTGTAAATTTGTTTTACAAAAGGACTTTTTTTTTATATGAGAGTTCTCGTAAATTTATTTTACGAAATGGCTTATATCCTTGTGATATAGTAATTAATTAGTTTATGTAATTTTGTTTTACATAAATGATCTATATCTTTGTGGTATACTTGTACATGTAAATTTGTTTTACATAAGAAATTTCGTTATATCTTAGTGATATATTAATTAATTTAAAATTTTGTCTTGCATAAATAATTTATATCTTAGTGATATATGATAACGTGTAAATTTAGTATTTACATGAGAGATAAGAAATAATTTAATACATATTAGTTGTGTATCAATAACTCATTTAAACAATCATATGTGTTATGATTAAGGAATTTTAATTATTTTTTTTTAAAAGACATACAAATTTGTTTTGCATAGTGTTTGTCTAATATCTAAGTGATATTATTGCTTGTGCTAATTTGTTTAGTCGATACTATAAGGGTAAAGCTAATTTGTTTAGCGTTTTGTAATGGTTATTTGATTTCGTTTCATTTAATCTTAAGAGTTAATTAAATTGTTGAAATTTCTTCTTTATGGCGTTTGTGATGATTATGAGCTTAGCGAAATTTTCGAACGAACAATATAAATGAAAGTTTTTTTTAATAATTTAATTTTTTGAATCGTGCCTTCATCCATATACTTGTGTATGACAACAAGTGTTTTGGTGATTTGTTCACCATTGGTAAAGCGGTTTGAACTTGAATGATTAGCGTGATAAGATTTAGTATCTTATTAATAATCACGATTTTGAGAAATTGTGATCACTATTATCGAGGTTGAATATCTTACTAATGAGTAGGATTATGAAAATCTGTGTCTTGTAGAGTATTTGTTCAAATATAGTAAGCTTGATGTATGCAAAATTGTGTTATTTTGTACGTAGACCTATTAAGTAGTTTTGAGACATGTCTTACGGCTTATGTAGCATGAGACTAAGTATAAGTCAATTTCGTTTTGACATAGTGTACAAGACTATGTGTTTTGTTCCGAAAGTGTTTAAAGGACTGTCACAATTATGTTTATCTTACATGAGATGATATACCTTTTAAATACGGGATTGACTGACGTAAGGAGT
This sequence comes from Heliosperma pusillum, assembly GCA_022085475.1. NCBI lineage: Eukaryota > Viridiplantae > Streptophyta > Magnoliopsida > Caryophyllales > Caryophyllaceae > Heliosperma > Heliosperma pusillum. Next base: position 10,844 of record JAIUZE010023387.1, read on the forward strand.
TATTTTTTCCATGGTGATTTGTTTGCCATCCAATTGTGGGATTAGGAAAAATGGAAAACTTTTTATGTTTCGTTGTTATTACACTCAATCCTTAATAAAAGTCTCAAACTTATTGAGGCGGGAGAAGATGGCGTTTTGTGGCTGATGACTCCCGATACGATTATTAATGGTCTATGTTTTTTCTTACTATTAAGGACATATATGTGGTATTACTTAAATATGTCTGACTTAGTGTCGACAAGAGAATAATGTGAAAATAATATTAAATTGGTTCATGATAGATTCGAGTCAAATGACATTATTTTTCCATCAATTCGAGTTATGTGAGTTTCTTATATCCGATGCTAATTCTTGTCCTTTGTGGATTTAGAAACAAAGTGGGAATATTTACAACTCGTAGTTGTTTAATCCATTGTTTGTCGATAGACAATTAACTTTTTAGCGATGCTACATTGTTTTTTGTTTTCAAAGAAGCTTTGTGCTACTTTGATGTGTTATTCTATAAGCACTTGGAGTGCAGAATTATTTTCCAATAATTAGTTTATTGGAAATCACAGATTATTATTATTTAACCTCAAGTAAATAATTCTTATGACTATGTGTTTGGCCAAAATATATATGTTCACCGCATTATTTTGTTATTCTTCTGCTTGATTACATTTTAACATATGTTCATTGTCTTTAACTTTTATATTTCAATCTATTTTTTTTTATTTGTGGGTATTTTAATGTTAAGGACCATCATGAGACTGTATATTTTTCCCTCTATCATTTTATTAAATATTTGATATGTTCAAACATTTTATAATAAAAGGTGAAAACCGATTTTGAACTTAGAGTCAGTACTCTTAGTAAATATGTTGGTTGCAAATAAATCTTTGATGTGTTCAAAGTGTAAATGAGGAAAAATATGTGTGCTAGATCTTATAATTCCTAATCGCTATGAAAAAAAATTGTTATAGTTGAGGAATTGTCCATCACTTGACATGGTTAAGTGAAGTATGACGTTGATCAAGTATTCCTTCTTTTAATTTAGAGGAGGATTCCTTAAATATGTTTTTGAGGAAATTTTGCCCACTCCAAATAAGTTTTGGAAAATAGGTTGGTCTTTTAAGCCTTAATATTTATCATACTTTGTGTTTAGGCGACCCACAATATTTCATCACTTGGATGTGTTTCCAAGTGTTTGGTGAAAACTAGTAGACTTTTGTCTTGTATTCGTTACAATGCAAAAACTATCCTTTGGTGAGTGGGAGAATTTGTGAACTAATTGAGTCACCAAGAATTGTTTTAACTTCTCTCCATATTTGGATAATGGGAGTAGTTCCACGATCCATAGTAAAGATGAGACTTTGTCTACTGAGGAGTAAATGTTAACTTAAGGTTGGTCCTTGAGATGTTTTGCTCATTATGGAGGATAGTGGGAGTTTTCCTAACTATTCAGTTGTTTTGACTACTTTTAGTAAGTGAGAGTATTCACCAAATAATAAAAATGGATCGTTATATGAGAGTATAAATACATTGTAACAACGTGTGTCTTTGTGACAGTTAGGTTTAAGAATATTATGAGATATGTTTTCAAAATGTTAAGACTATATATTATAACATATGTTATCGAAATGTTAGGATTCGTTCCGCTTTTCTTCTAAGTTTTACTTATCTATTTGGATTTTTTTTTCAAATGGATGTAAAGATTATTTTCTTGAATCAAGTTGTTTGAGAAATTTATACACATGGATCGATCAGTTGAGTCCGTCTCAAATGATTACGATAATAAATTTTTGTATCTCTTAAGCGTATCCATGTGTTAGAGGTCTACCATATTTATTTCAAAATTCATTTGTGTGATGAGTTAGTTGGAATGGTGGATTTGATGTTGTTATGTCAAAATTATATAGGAGAATAAGTTTCTCTTTAATAATTGGTGACATATTGGTATTTTAGAAGAATATTAATATTTTGGTTATGTCTAAACCTATGATTGAGTGCAAGAAACGATTAGAGTATTGTTTCTTGTTCTAGTGTAATTGGTATTTTGATGCGTACCTTGTTTAGTACATGGTTGAACGTCAATTTTGTAATTGATAAGTAATTTGTTACCTAATCAATCCTTTACACGCATGCACAATGATATGTAATCAAGTGTTTTTTTACTCTGGCCTTTGTGGTAAGAGTAGATTAGTTCCTATGTGGGACTAAGAGTTGTCATCAAGTAAGACTAACAAGATGATTGACGTATTATATTTTTTATAAGATTTGTTCTAAATTAGTTCATGTGTGGAGCTAATTGTGCAAAAGCGTCAACTTATGTTTAATCTTGTTGAGTTGTGAATTTGTTTGATGATGGACATTTTTGGATATTGATTTTGCTTCTTTTGAAAATGTTCATATGCATTTGTTGCAAAATGAGGCATACAAGATATCACCAAGCTTTTAGATTTCCTAGTCACACAGGTAATCGCCTTGACACTTGTGTAGTGGGCAAGATGAGACTGAGTCACGTTAACACTTAGAGAGTGTTGGAGATTATCTTTGTACATGAGTTGTATGGAAAAGATATTGACTCGTTATATAGTCGCCTTAGTAAGTCTAAGATGAGACTTAATTTTATAGTCGAAGTATGAGAAGATACCCTATTTTCGTACTAAAGCTTTGAACCGAATCTCAAGTGTTGGATTGGAAACTGTGTTTATCAATCTAGTGGCTTGGGTTAGATTCTTATGTAGTATCTAGACTTACGATTCGTACGACATAGAAGCGTGATATGCCCATCGTAGTGGGAGCTATGTTGTGACACATATATCATACTATGTGTGTTTTGTCGACCGTTAGGAGTGATAGATGATTCCCTAATCTGTTACTGTGTGAGCCCTTTTCGACTTGTGTGTTCTATTTTGGTACGAAGCCCTTTGACTTGGAGCTGTGAGATGAAATCGAGATTTGATGTTGCTACTTTAGCGTGATTTCGAAGAATCATAAAGTCTATGGTTCAATGAGTCATGTTAAGAAAGCAGTCAAGTTAAGATAGATTTTCATTAGTGTCTTAGGAATGGTCAATTCAACTACACCATGTTAAGCCCGACCGGCGGTTATATTTTGTATATAACTACGTAACATGTTATAGCATAAAGGGACAGTGTATGCTGCGGTGTTGTTTGAATGATCTTGGGAATCGTTATTGTGAAAGTGTTATGTTAGTTTGATGGAGACTTAATATAACGCTACTTGTTACATCGTTGGTCGCACGCCCCATTTTCCTGTATGAGACGTGGTTGCTAGTTCTTTTTTTAGTTGTGTTTTTTTTATGACTTGGTTGTGTGGCCAAGTGGGAGTTGACTCGGATGTGTGGCCGAGTGGGAGTATTGAAATTCAGTAATTAACGGCCACATTAGTTGTGGCTGTTACATTATCTTTGTGATAATGAGGTGACATTAAGAGGTGAATATGAGCCATTAAATCAGAATTTAATCATCATTATTCTCCTTAATTCCTCCCTTTGTAACATGTGTTTAAAGTAATATAAAAGGACATCTCTTATATGAGAAGAGATGAGATAGACAATAACACACAACACAATTCATAAGATACACTATAATCACGGTTAAGCTCTCCATCAAATTGGAGCTTTGGAATTTGGGGTGTGACTATATCCGGTGACTCTAGTAGCCACCGGGAATCAGTCTTGGTTTCGGTTTCGGTTTCGTGGACAGAAAGCGGCACGTCGATCATCGTACCTATTCCGCTATTAAGGTACGCATATTTTCCAACAATAGTATTGGAAAAGTAATTAATTTGTGAATCTACAACATCCTTCAATGGCCAAGCGTAAATTATCGTTGTAGACAGGGACGAAACTAGGAACCTAAACTGGAGTACGAAAAATGTTCTGAAAAGCAAGCTAGTTATGTACCCATGTAAACTGGTTAAAAGATCGTAAGTTTTAACTAAAAAGGAAAAAAAATTAGATGTAAACCTTTTTGTTGTACTGGAACCGTTCCAACGCAAAAATAAAATAAAAAAGGTTTTGCAGTAGCCAAGACTTGAACCTGGAATCTTTTAATCAGAGTTTAGCCAATGTGCTACTTCAGCTTTGTTCTATAATTAAAGGAAACAATGTTTATATTCTTACCCATAAGAATATAACATTGCTAAGTTTGGAAAAGGTTGGAAATCTTAGGCCTTGTTTTTATTTCTTAAATAACAATTGTAATTCTCTTTATTTCAGTTCAATAGGAAGTTCGAGAATTGTCAAATGGGTAATTATCAGCACATCATGTTGAATGTTAATTATTTTTTGAAAGAAGAAATAACGATAAAGTCATTATCCCGTAATAATTTTTAGTCGATTAGCTAATATGAACCATATTTAGATCCGTCATTTTAATAAAGGTAAAAAATTGGGATAAAAAAACACTAACGGATTAAATGCAAAATTTATATAGAGTTGGTTAAAGTTTAAATATGGAGTAGAACTTAACATTGGTGGCTTTCTTCATGAGTTAGTGCGAAATAACTATCTAAAGAACCATAAGTACCATTCTATCGCGATAGAATGGTTATGACCGAGAGGTAAGATCTGATAATAGATTCGTGAATTGTTTAAAGTGACGGTAAAAATTCTTATTTTCTAAATTATGTAAATAAACACTGGCGTGTCACTTATTGATCAGAAAACAACTATTTAAATAAAATATAAATGCTGAGAGTAATTAAAGATTGTCTATAATATAAATGTCTCACTAGGCAGTAGTTAGAGAGTGCATATAAGAAAGCATATTAATCCCACATTAGAGTAGAGACACAACAAAGTAATGAGCCTTTCTTTAAAAAGGTAACCTCTTTTGGTGTTAAAATTACGCAGCCATGTAGTAAGCACAAAGCGAACTATTCTTTCGCCTTTTACTAAAGAATACCGTGTGCTTGCTACTTTTAAGTGGCATACGATAATTTTTGGAGGGGGTTCTCTTAATGGTGCTCCCATCATTTCAACTCAAGCTTTTTGATAAAACTATATGGTTTACATTTATATCACTTTTTGTAATTGCTTTTCTGTTAATTTAGTTTTAATTAGACATAATTGTTAAAATATTGGCGTATCAGTAACTCTTCAAGAGAAAAAATATAGATGAATAACAAGGTAAATTATACTAAAATGCGTGATGAGGCGGGGGGAAATTTCTTTTTTTGTTTCACGGGGCAAGCGAGTTGGCCCCCAAAATACAAGCACAGGGCTGTCACTAGTGGTGAGACAAGCCGAGCAGGCGGGTTTATACGGGTTTCCGGTCGGGACAGTTGTTGTCAAGTCTACTCGGGAGCGATAACCCCTGTCACTATAGAGTTTACATTTATATCACTTTTTGTAATTGCTTAGTTTCGAGACTCTATGGCAACATACGAACTAACCTATTAATGGAAGACCCAATTGCCAAACTGACCCGTGCCTATGCTCTTGTTTTGAGGGAAGAACGACATGCTTCACTTACCAAAGTAAAGGAGGAGCGGAATGAAGCGGCTATGGCTGTAAAAAACTTCGGAACTGGACGAGGAAAATGCGGGTTCACTAAGGCTGACGGTGATGAAACAGACTCACCACCACAGTGCACATATTGTGGGAGATTTTATCATACCGAAGAAACCTGTTATGACAAGCATGGGTATGAGGAAGTGAAGGCGCGTGAACGAGGAAGAGGAAGCAGTTCTGGTCGTGGGAATATCGGTCGAGGAAGGGGACGAGGCCGCAACAGTCATCAAGCTTATGTAGTACAAAACGCGACAAAAACAGGGGAAGCATAGAGCACGTTCTTCACGAATAATGAATTTGAAAGACTGCGTATTATATTGAAAAATAGCCCTGATGGTTGTGATACATTGCAAGGTATGGAAGTTACTGTAAATATTGAATGGCTAATTGATAGCGGCGCATCCCATCACATGACGGGAAGACGGGAATGTCTTGAAAATACTTGGGTAGAGGACTCATCGACAGTGAGCCTACCTGATGGGAAACGAGTTGAAGCTCGTGTCCATGAGGAAGTTAAATTAAGCACAAATTTTGTTTTAAAGGATGTTTTGTTTGTGCCTTCACTCACTTGCGATCTTATTTCCGTCCAACAATTAATCCATGAAAATAATTGCGTAATAACTTTTCATTCTGATTATTGTGAAATGCAGGACCGGACTACGAGGATGCCGATTGGACGGGGTGAGCATCGAAGAGGGGTGTATTATTATCAACCGGGCAAGGCCGACTTGGTGGGACAACTCACGGTTTCTAAGGGAGCATAGATTAATAGATTATGGCACGAGAGGCTGGGACATCCTTCAAAAAGTATTTTTTCTCAATTTTCAATTTTAGTTGGGCATGATTTGAATTGGAATTTGGATACTGTTGGTGATCCTTGTTGTAGGGCGAAACAATCCCGTAACTCATTTAAATTAAATAATAAAAGATGTGAAGTTTTGTTTGGGCTTATTCATTGTGACATATGGGGAAAGTATCAAGTGGCAAGTCTAACCCGAGCACACTATTTCTTAATCATAGTGGATGACCATAGTCGGGGTGTGTGGGTATATCTTATGAAAGACAAAAGTGAGGCTGGCGATTTAATGAAAATATTTTGTCAGATGGTTAAAACTCAGTTTGAAAAATGTGTAAAATTTATTCAAAGTGACAATGGAACAGAATTGTTGTCCAGGTCAATGCAACGTTATTACGAAGAGAATGGAATTTTATTTCGCACTAGTAACGTCGATACTCCTCAACAAAATGGTAGAGTGGAAAGGAAACATCGTCACATTCTTGAGAAGGCACGAGCCTTACGATTTCAAGGGGAGCTACCTTTACATTTTTGGGGGGAATGCATAATGACCGCGGCTTATTTAATTAATCGAACACCTACACCATTAATAGGGGAAAAACTCCATACGAAATACTATATCATAGACAGCCACGTTTGGATAATTTAAAGGTCTTTGGGTGTCTTTGTTACGTTCATAACAAGGATCACGGGATAAATTTGGGGAACGTGGTAAGAGGTGTGTATTCGTTGAGTACCCCCATAACAAGAAGGGGTGGAAGATGTATGATTTGAAAGAGCGTCGAGTTTTTGTGTCACGAGATGTGATTTTTTATGAGAATGTTTACCCATAATCAGTTTCAAATAATGATTGTGGGTCACAACATGAGTTTCTTGAGGCTTCACTTCGAAATACAGGGAATGAGTTTTACATTACTAATGACCCATCGGAGGACGAATCCCATGTTGCGAGGGGGAGCAACAAGACGACTGAAATGCACGAAACTGTGCACGAAACTGAAATGGGTACAAGGGGAGTTCATGGTGAGACAAGCAATAAAGAGGCAGGAGGTAGTAATTATACAGCACAGAAAAACGTGGGAAGTGATGAAGCTGGAAACAATTTGAAGATAGGTGTTGAATCTGATGAGGAGCGAATGGGTCGTGGAGCGCGCGAGAAATTCGAACCAGCATGGAAGAAATACTATTACTGTAAATCGACAAGAATAATAACCCCAAACTCAAATGCTCATCACGTCCAAAATAACTCCTCGCAGGCAGGTACACGCTATCTTTTAGGCGATTATATTATTACCAATTGTTTTTCCAAATCTCCAAGCTTTTCTAGTTACTATTGACAAGGTGCATGAGCCTAGTAATTATGCAGAACCAGCACATGACAAGCGATAGAGAGATGTCATGACAAAAGAAATTGAAGCTTTGGAAACGAATGGGACTTGGAAGGTGGTCACATTGCCCAAAGGAAAGAAACCCATTGGGTGCAAAAGGGTGTGCAAAATCAAATATCAAGCAGATGGAAAAGTGGAAAGGTACAAAGCAAGATTAGTAGCTCAAGTATTTACCCAAGTGGAAGGGATAGACTTTCATGAGACTTACACGCCGGTAGGAAAAATGACAAGTGTACGGTGTATGCTTGCAGTCGTTGTGACGAAGGGTTGGTTCATTGAACACTTAGACGTGAACAATGCTTTCTTGCACGAAGATCTCGATGAGGATGTATAGAGAATAGCACAAGGTTTCTAAAGAAAGGGAGAAGGCAAAGTGTGCAAGTTATTAAAATCGATTTACGGATTGAAACAAGCTTTAAGGAATTGGTTTGCAAAATTGACTATTTCCTTGAAAGAATATGGGTTTGTACAGTCAATGGCCGACTACTCACTGTTCACTCTTAATCGCGATGGGATTTTCATAGCGGTGTTGGTTTACGTTGACGATATGATCGTAGCAAGTAATGACAAAGAGGCGTGCAAGCACTTCAAGGACTTCTTGAATAAAATCTTTGGAATCAAAGACTTGGGGCGACTGAAATTCTTCCTGGGCATTGAGGTCGCGCATGGAGTAAATGGCCTGTTTTAAAACCAACGAAAATACGCTATGAACATCATTGATGAATCAGGAATACAAGGAGCAAAAACTGCCTACACTCCTATCCAGCCGAGGCACAACCTTGGATTAGCAAAAGGGTATGTTTTGAAGGACATAATGAAATATCGGCGTCTCCTTGGAAGGTTAGTGTATTTAACTATTACGAGACCGAACCTTGCTTATGCCGTTCATATTTTATCGCAATTTGTTAACAAACCAAGGAAGGAGCATTGGGAGGCCGCATTAAGAGTTGTGCGTTATATTAAACGAAACCCAAGCAAGGGAATTTCGTTAAGAAGGGGCTTGGATTTGCAGCTCCAAGGGTATTTTGATTCGGAGTACGCGAGTTGCCCGATAACTAGAAGATCATTGAGTGGTTATTTTGTCTCGATAGGGGGAGCACCTATCTCGTGGAGGGCTAAGAAGCAAGTCACGGTGGCTAAATACACGGCGGAGGCCGAGTATAGAGCTATGGGAGCAGTTACGAGTGAATTAATATGGTTAAAGTCTTTTTTGGAGTCCTTGGGGGTATTTCATACAAAGCCAATGAGCTTGTATTGTGACAATCAAGCAGCGTTGCATAGCGAAAAATCCGGTGTTTCATGACAGAACGAAGCATATATATAGAAATAGATTGTCATTTTGTCCGCCAACATTTGATTTCAAATGAGATTCACACGGCTCATATTCAAAGCAAGGAAAAAATTGCGGATTTGTTTACCAAGGCACTCGGAGGAGAAATGTTTGATCATTTACAGTACAAGTTGGGACTTGGTTTACCAAGTGCTCCAACTAGAGGGGGAGTGTAAAGAATAATATCAAGAGAATATCCTTGATATTATACTTATCTTGTGCTTGTATATAATCCTAGTCTTTAGGTAAGTCTATAATTAGTTGCCTAATTAGATGATCATGTATGATAGTATATATGTACCTTATGTATACGGTGTTTAAACATTGAATCAGAGAAATATTTACCGCCATTCTTTTTCTGTTAAATTTCACACATATAAAATCTATCATGGTATATTGTTCTTCCAAAAATCAAAAACTCATCTTTTCTTTTAATTTTTAGTATAGCTTAATATAACTCATCCTGTTAAGTTGAATTTCTCATCTCTATCCTTCTTAACTCAACTGGGGTTATTAGTTTTTATTCATTTATGCAATTAATAATTATTTAAAGTTTCAATCTTTAATACTCTTGTCATGTTTAGTTATTAGATTAGTTAAAGTTCAAGTCTTTATTACGGAGTACCTTATTAGGTTTTATGTTATATTAGTTATGATTAGAGAGTAACCATCTCAATAGGGTTCGATGAGAAAAAGGATTATACATCGGAGGTACTACCTCAGATTAGTTTGATTTTGAGTTTTTGTGCATTTTTTTCGAGCTTTTTAAAGTTTATAAATTACATTTTACATCTTATATATAATATTTTTTGAGTTTTATTTTAATTTTTTTGAGCTTAATGTTCAAATTAATAAACTAAAAAACTTTATAGTATAACTCATAATTTTTGATACTATACTCAAAAACTTTATTGTAATGCTCAAAAACTACATTATATGTGGTAGTACATCAGATGTACAATCCACTTACTGGGGTTCGATTAATCCCTAACATGCCAAGTTTATTTAATTGAATCTCATTATTAATGAGTTGTTGGGTGGTTAGTTGGGTTAACTAAAGGGTTTGACTTTTATATTTATTTGTGATTTGTGTTGATTTTTTTACCCTTGACCATCAACCGGCACTAAGCTAGTACAGAAATGACATACGACCACGGTTAAAATTGACATAAGGCTACTGTTGTACAACCGTAGTAAATCGAGGGGTAGCCTTAAGTGCATAAGAAAAGTCTACGGTTGAGAACCGTAACCATAAGTCAATTTAAGGCCACGGTTCTGACACTAACCGTAGCCAAAAGTCTACATAAGGCTACGGCTCTCATTATTTAACCGTAGCCAAAAGTTTAAATAAGGCTACGGTTCTAATTATTTATTAACTGTAGCCTTAACTCTATCATATGCTAGCCAAAAGCCAAGCCTTTTGTCTAAAATACTTTATGGCCACTAATCAGCAAAACCGTAGAAGCAAATAAAATTTACATTTCAATACGAATCGAACGAAAACCATTGGATCAATTTCATAACATAATCCAACAAGCTCAGTATTTATACATATTTCCAAATATAGTTCAAGTTGCCCAATAACATAAGTCAATGCTTTAGGGTCACAAAATACATCATAACTGTAATGCGAGAAATGCCGTAACAATAAAATTAGAGATTAGAAATACCGACGTAAGTAGTGACGTGGAGAGGAGCCACTGCCTTGAAAACTATTTCCGGTACGACCGTGGTGGCGATCAGCTAATGACCGGTAGTTCCCAAAGGATTACACTACTGCTACCTCTCAGGCTCGCCCACTCGAGATTGACAGGCCTGGAAAGATCGTATTACTTTACCCAGAGGAGAAGAGAAGAGTTTGTGTTGTTGTGTTTATGAGGCAGAGAGAGCAGGTATTTATAGCAAAATAGCAGTTGTTACAGGAGGCAGAAACTGCTCGTGAAACTCAGCCAACAACTCGAGAAAGTGGGAGTGAGACTCTCTCCCACTAACAGTTATGTTGACTGACTCTGTCAACATAGAATGAATGAACCTGGACAACACAAGTACTCGGACACGGCCCAAAAAGATAGGCATGGTAAAGGGTGTTATATAAACACAAAATGTATACCACTCACTACCAATGTGGGACAATTGGAAAAAACACACAAGAGACATAAAGCTCCTATTTTCAACAATAATCAATAACCCTAAAAATATCGAAAACAAGTCTAAGATATAACCCGTCATTTTTCTCTATGCTTCTCTTGAAAACTTGATGATGACCTTCAACAATGCTATAAGTTTTCACCTACAACATCGAAATATGTAAAACGAAATAAGGATATAAGAGCAAATTAAGAAAGATTGGTAAGGAAAATGGAGAAGCAAGCAGAAAACACAAATATAAATAAGTAAAAAAGAGAAGGAATGCTACATCTACATGTATTAATAATAATGCCACCGAAATCTCGAGGGGACCTTTTCCCTAATTTTCCGAGGGTAGAAGAATGCGACATTACTTCTTTCGACCAAGTCACATACTTTGTTGTATATTAAGGGACTGTATATAGTGAAACAAATAGGATGAATATTGAAATACGGTGCTTGGATAAATGTAGAGTCGCAAGAGGACTGCTCTCCTTAGAAAGTATTTCGCCCCTTACAAGCCTAAGGTTGCCACGAAATCAATCCGAGGATAAAACTACACCGACCTTTGAATCTTAGGCTAGAAACAAAGAAACTTTACTGTTTTGTAAGATTTGTAGATGGTAGAAATCTGAAAATTTTTGTTGTGTTTGATTATGATATGCTTCCTCCTATTTATAGAAGAGTTTGCATCCCATGACATATCAGTCAAAAAGCCATGTAGCGGATTTCAATGAACAAGAACATTCTGTTTCATGCGAAACAGAACAAGCGCGTAAAATTGCGAAACAGAACAAGTGACCAAAATTAGAAAATTAGTCGATCGACTAATTTCAAAAAGTTGCAGACTAATTTTAGTCGATCGACTAACAAAACCAGTCGATCGACCAAATCCAAAACTTGCAGTGTACAAAATAGTCGATTGACCAGATTTTCCAGTCGATCGACTAAATCACAGTTCACAGACTTGAGATTTGTCTCAATACGTCTTTGCATATTAATTCCTTTTCTTTCGTACATCCCGTTAGCTCGATAATTCGTTTATATATGAACGTGTACTCCACACTCCCAATCCATATTATAACGTTACGAGCTTCCGTATGATTTCTACCACGATATCCAATTATACTTAAATGATCGATGACACTTAAATCACCAACATACTTATCCGAATTTTCCGACACAAATGCTATTGAAAATGACTAAAGTGATGAGTATCTCTAAAATTACCTACAATTAGAGATGGTTCTTCATAATTCAAGTAACCAATACATCTCCAACCTCGTTCACTTCTTCAACCGTATAAGCCTTTTATGACCCAAACCACTAATAATTATACATAAAAAGTATGTATAATTGAACATCATAATAAAAACTTTATCGTTAGCATGATGACTACTAATGTCAAAACTTGTCATTTAATTATTAATACCTTCTTATAATCATATATATTCCGATTGTAATGTCTCACAATATCTAACATGTATTGCATGACAAATAATAATCCAAAGCTTCCACCTGATTATCAACCAAAAAATAAAACACCATCTCCACCATTATTTACATGATGTCAACTACCATATAAGCTTAAGTTGTGTGCATATTAATCGAACAAGTAAGTAAGCACTTGTAATGTAAAAAATCCTTCCATTAGCATTAATCCATAATCTTATTGGTAGATCAAAATAACCCTAGAAAACCTCCCTAATGTAGAAAGGTAAACAAGTGAATGACATACTCTAAAATGGAAATGATAAACAAATTACGGGGATCGAGGAAGTAGTTTTTTAATGACTCGTTTAAATGTTGATGAAGCAAACATTGGGAGAGCAAAGCACCAACATAATTGTACAATCAACACCATAACATTGTAGTGGTGTTTTTTGAGGGTGGTGGTTGATGGGTGGGTAGAAGGTCGCGACTCGCGCATGGTGGTTGATAAATGAGATGATTAAGTGATTATGGCTGATGAAAGATTCTGAATGAACAAATTAAAGACGCCAAGTAAACAATTAACATAAACTTTAACGTTTAAAAAGAGTAAGGTCGCGGTTAGGAGCAAATAAGAGAACACAGGGGTACTATGATTCATATTTTACACTTGCTAAATAGCTAGCTTTTGAGCAAAGTGTTGTTAAGTTGTACGCATGTACAGATCGAGTTTATGTAACAATGGTACTACGTCCTTCAAATTCAGGGGCGAACCCAGAATTTGATCTATGGGTAGCAAAAAAATTTTCGTTAAAATATTAAGAGGGAAAAATTGAGAAATTTGCTTCTAAGGGGAGTCGAACCGGGTAGGGAGGTGAAAAACTAGTCTTTACGACTGAACCACAAGATGTTTATTGTAAATTTGGTGTGATAACATTTAGTTATTTATTATTTAACAATATTTGGGGTAGCGCAAATCCGTCTTTTAGACCGAATTTTTTTACGTTTGGGGTAGCGGTCGCTACCCCTTGCTACTAGGTAGGTTCGCCCCTGCCTGCAATAGAGTTTATGTAAGAATGGTACTACGCTTACAAATAATTTTGCGATTATTAGCAACGTCTTATCATTGTACTAGTAAATTCTCAGCGGATTAGGGTTGTCGGGATTGGAAGGATGCATTCAACTCTATAAGGTCGCGGCTATGAAGGATGTCTCGGAAGCTATACTATCCTTCAATGGCAAGGCGTACAGCTAAATAAAAGGCTGGCATAGCTATGAGATCTTGTCGGATTGTTGTGTTGCTAAGATCAAACCAAAATTAAATTAAAAAAAGTTTTTGCTGTAGCCAGGAGTTGAACCTGGAATCTTTTATCATAAGATTTGCCAATGTGCTACTACAGCTTTATTGTTTAGTTGAAGGAAACAACGTTTATATTCTTATCCCCAACAATATAACATTGCATAAGTAAGCATGGACTCGTGACCCCCATCCCCCATTTTGCCACTAATAGTAGAGCTGTAGTCTTCTGCAATAGAGTTTCGGTAAGCCAAAGTCTATCACTTGACTTGATGCCACAAAACTCGAACCTCCATTATTGAAATCCTGGAATCGCTCTGGTTATCAATTACTCATAATGCTGACTGATACAAAGCCACTAGTTACAGAAGTGCATAAAAGAAAGGACATTAGTCCCACATCAGAGAAGAAACGACACAACAAAACAACAAGCTTCTTTAAAATGCTAACCTCCTGTAATTGTAAATTTCCGCAGCCATGTAGTAAGCACAAAGCGAACTATTCTTTCGCCTTTTACTAAAGAATACCGTGTGCTTGCTACTTTAAAGTGGCATACGTTAATTTTTAGAGGGGCTCCGTTAATGGAGCTCCATCATTTCAACTCAGGTTTTTCGACTACTATGGTTTTTATTTATATTTATATTTATATATTATACTTTTTGTAAGTCCTGATCTCTTAGTTTGAGGAAAAAAAATTCATAATACATATTATATATAGACAATTAGACACAACAATTACATTTTATTATTCCATCTATAAGTTAAACAGCTAATCACAACTGTAAAAGACTTCGTAAACTTCACAACTGTAAAAGACTTCGTAAACTACACCGTAATGGTTGAACGCAGATTTGACCTATCATCTACCTTTGCGTAATTTATCGTTGTAGACAGTGACGAAACTAGGAGTTGAAACTGGGGTACGGAAGTTTTCAGAAAAGCGAACTAGTTAAGTACCCATGTAAACTGGTTAAAAGATCGGAAGTTTTCATAAGATTTGCCAATGTGCTACTACAACTTTGTTGATTAGTTGAAGGAAACAACGTTTATATTCTTACCTACAACAATATAACATTGCAGAAGTAAACATGAAAAGTTTGGAAATCTTAAGTCTTGTTTTTGTTTTTGTTTCTGTTTCTTAAATAATACGTAATTTTAATTCTCTTTATCAGTTTAATATCAAGTTCAAGAATATCAAATGGGCAATTACAAATTTACAAGACATCATGTTAAATGTTACTTTTCTTCCAAAAAGTAAAGAAATAACAATAAAGTTATACTCCCGTAATATTTATTAGTCGATTAGCTATTATGAATCATAATCTAAATCCGTCAATAGAAAGGTAAACCAATGGGAAAAAACACCACCAGAGTAAGTAAGTACGTGCGAACTAGGTTTGGTGTCCGGCCCCGATGAGGGGAAAACCCTTTATCCTTTTAAATGTTACGGAGTATATTTTATATGAAATTTAATTGCGTTAAGATTTGTCTAACTCATACATTTATCATATTTGATATATTTTTGTATGACATGTCTTACCGTTACAATGAAATTTAAAATTTATTAACAAGTTATGAAATATCAACAGTCGTGTAAGTAATAGTATTAGCAGCGGAGTAGTAAACGTGTGTGAATAAAATTTATCTTAATCAAAACTCTATAAATATTATAAAATTAAATAAAATTTAAATAGTATATATAGGAGCCGAACACCAACACTAGTTGTTTCATAATAAAATATGACGACACGACATGATACTCAACTTTATGGATGCCATTCTAAGCAAGAGAAATTGACTTAGAAAAACATAAACAAGCACATGATATCTACTACTTGAATATCCCAATTTATGGATTATACAGAGATAGTTCATATGATTATGTATTTTCTAAGTTTTATGATAAACGTTTTGAGTTTTATTTTAAAGAATTTGAGTTTTACTATAAAGTTTTTGATCATGTTTACTTGAATATTAAGCTAAAAAAAATACAATGTTTACTTGAATATTAAACTAAAAAAAAATACACCATTGCTCAAAACTATACTTACAAATTAAATTAATTTTGAGAATTTTCATCAAAAAATTATTATATAACTTGTAAATTGTAAATACTTGTAAAAAATACGGAGTATATGTAAACTCAAAAACTAAAAAATATATGTAAATTCAAGACCTAAAAATGAGAATGAAAAAAATAGATTTTTTAGCACAAAAAGAACGACAATCTTGACAATCTCGAACTTCCTATTTATTACCACGGGAGAATGACTTTATCGTTATTTCTTCTTTAAAAAAATAATTAACATTCAACATGATGTGCTAATAATTACCCATTTGACAATCTCGAACTTCCTATTGAACAAAAATAAAGAGAATTACAATTGTTATTTAAGAAAATAAAAACAAGGCTTAAGATTTCCCGCCTTTTCCAAATAGCAATGTTATATTATTATGGGTATGAATATAAGCATAGTTTCCTATAATTAAACAACAAAGCTGTAGTAGCACATTCGCAAATCTCTGATTAAAAGATTCCAGGTTCAATTCCTGGCTACAGCAAAACTTTTATTATTTTATTTTTTTGCGTTGGAACGGTGCCAGTACAACAAACAAGTTTACATCTAATTTTTTTCCTTTTTAATTAAAAGTTTCGATCTTTTAACCAGTTTACATGGGTACGTAACTAGTTCGCTTTTCTGAAAAAATTTCGTACCCCAGTTTCAATTCCTAGTTTCGCCCCTGTCTACACCGACAAGTTAGGCAGAAGTAGATGACAGAGCAAATCTGCGTTCAACCATTACAGTGTAGTTTACGAAGTCTTTTACAGTTGTGATTACCTGTTTAACTTATAGGTGGAATAATAAAATGAAATTGCTGTGTCTATATATAATGTGTATATGAATTTTTTTCATCAAGCTAAGAGATCAGGACTTGCAAAAAGTTGGAGTGATTAGCTTGCAAGTGCTAGCAACAAACTTGTATCAGCAACTTCAACTTCCGGCCCCAATAAACAATTCAACATCCATTGAAGAGAATAAGAGCGAGACATGGTTTGAGAGAAAGTGACAATACTAGTGTGTGTGATTGTACTTTACGAACTTTGTATTATCTTATTAGTGAATTAATTTGTCGAGAGAGCCGTGGTTTTTCCCTTGGTTGAGAAGGGTTTCCACGTGATAAATTGTGGTGTCTTGTTATTTGTTTTTACTTACGTTTCTTATTTGTATTCCATCCTAATATTGTTGTCGGGTGAGACTATTCCAGCACCGGGTTTACAGGACGCTTCCCCAACATTAAGAATCATTGCATTGTTCATAATCTTTGAATCCTAGCTCGTTCTTACACTAATTACTTTGATTTTACCAAGTTATCCCTTTTATTTTGAATTACTCAATACTTAATTAGGGTTGTGTACTTTGTTTCCTTTTCTAGTTTACCATCATGTCGGCTGCAACGAAATTTCAACGAGCGATAAGGGCTCAAGAGCGCCGGCAGTAACACCTATTCCCACTTATTCCTAATGTGGTGTATCGTGACCATGATAAAAGGAACTCGTTCGAGGCACTACTGACGTTACCCATGTCGGCGACAAGGTGCGTAGCTTCAAGCTTTCTTAGGACCCTAGGATTGGGTGCAGATATTAGGCACATGTACGAGGTGTTGGGATTGTTAGGGCTTTACGAATTGCGTGAATTCTCGTATCATAGCTTGACCTTAGAATTTTTGAGTTCGTCTAGCTACGATAAGAGGAGGAAGTCGGTTTCTTTCCGGATCGGGGTAAGGATTATACTTTGACTCGTGACACCCATCCCCCATTTTGCCACTAATGATAGAGCTGTAGTCTTCTGCAATAGAGTTTATTTAAGCCAAAGTCTACCACTTGACTTGATGCCACAAAACTCGAACCTCCATTATTGAAATCCTAGCATCGCTCTGGTTATCAATTACTCATAATGCTGACTGATACAAAGTTAGTCTCACTAGCCACTAGTTACAGAACTGCATAAAAGAAAGGACATTAGTCCCACATCAGAGAAGAAACGACACAACAAAACAACGAGCTTCTTTAAAACGCTAACCTCTTGTATTTGTAAATATACGCAGCCATGTAGTAAGCACAAAGCGAACTATTCTTTCGCATTTTACTAAAGAATACCGTGTGTTTGCTACTTTTTTAGTGGCATACGTTAATTTTTAGAGGGGCTCCGTTAATGGAGCTCCATCATTTCAACTCAAGTTTTTTGATTACTATGGTTTTTATTTATATTTATATATTATATACTTTTTCTAAGTCCTGATCATTTCAACTCAAGTTTTTCGATTACTATGGTTTTTATTTATATTTATATATTATACTTTTTCTAAGTCCTGATCTCTTAGCTAGAGGAAAAAAATTCATATACATATTATATATAGACATTTAGACACAGCAATTACATTTTATTATTCCATCTATAAGTTAAACAGCTAATCACAACTGTAAAAGACTTCGTAAACTACACCGTAATGGTTGAATGCAAGATTTGAGCTATCATCTACCTTTGCGCAATATATCGTTGTAGACAGGGACGAAATTAGGAATTGAAACTGGGGTACGAAAGTTTTCAGAAAAGCGAACTAGTTACGTACCCGTGTAAACTGGTTAAAAGATCGAAACTTTTAATTAAAAAGGGAAAAAATTAGATGTAAACTTGTTTGTTGTACTGACACCGTTCAAACGCAAAAATTAAATAAAAAAGGCTTGATTATATATATACCTAAAAGAAGGGGGATAATTAAAAAAATTGCTGTAGCCAGGAGTTAAACCTGGAATCTTTTAATCAGAGATTTGCCAATGTGCTACTACAGCTTTGTTGTTTAATTTAAGGGAACAACGTTTATATTCTTATCCATAACATTGCATAAGTAAGCATAAAAGTTTTGAAATCTTAGGCCTTGTTTTTATTTTTTCCTTGAATAAAATTTAATACTCTTTATTTCAATTTAATAGGAAGTTCAAGATTGTCAAATGGGCAATTATAAGCACATAATGTTGAATGTTATTTTTCGAAAAGACGAAATAACAAAAAAGTCGTACTCCCGTAATAATTATTAGTCGATTAGCTAATATGGACCGTATTTAGATCCGTCAATAGAAAGGTAAAACAACACTAGCGAATTAAGTGCAAATTTTATATAGAGTTGATTACTGTGACAACCCTCGCGAATGCGGAAATATAAAAACATACAAGCATGTGAATTATATAGCGGAAAATACGGTATTTTAAAAACCTTTATACATGCAAGATAGAAAAATACGAGGAGTGTCAAAATATTACAAACTAAATAAAAATACCACAAGAGACGTAGTCTCTCAAAGTGTTAACAAAAGACAAAGTAATTAGCAACTAGTTAAACAACGTCTAGAGGTGTTTCATCCAGGGACAACGCCCGCTAGCTCACACCCGAACCCAAAATAGCATAAGCAAAAAGCCATCCATGCAAGCAACCTGTTCATTCATGAAAAACATGAACGCCACAATCAGTGGGGAGTAACTCCGGGTTCTCCCAGCCATATCACATTAAACGTACATAGAAGGAAATACAAAAGTACAATCATGCATATATGAATATACATGTGAGATACGATAAGGATAAATAGGCAATTCGATAAATAATGATAAGAGCATATGGAATACAAATCCGAATCCATCATGTTATTCAAAGACTCGGGGAAGACACTCTTAGGCAACCGAATACGCTCACTAGGGCTTGCATCTCACCGTTAGCGGTATAATATTGATAAGATTGAGACTCGACAGACAAACCAAGTCAAGTCATGCGATGATCACAGTAAATCCAACATATTATCATCCATTCACGAACCAAGACATTGACGGTGTCCAATCATGCAATGACCAAAGTGAATAATAACTGAAATCACGCATACAAA
>JAIUZE010023388.1:0-19974 GCA_022085475.1 Heliosperma pusillum
TTGTTCATTTGTTTAACGTTGATTAAAATACCGTCTCAAAGAATATAAAAGGGACACAAATCATCAGCATACAACATTGCAAGCAGTAGCAAAGAAGGAGAAAAACATACCAGGAAACCAGTCATGCTGAAAACCATATAAGATAGCAATAGGTAGTATCCACATAAACATTGAAGCTATAAAAAACTTTCTTGACACTCCTGCCATTTTTCTTCCAACCTAAACAAAAAAACAAACACCATATAAATAAAGAAACACAAATTCTTATTTAAGACGGGCATTATCCGTTTTAAGCCTAACATAAACATGGGCAACAAATCAAGCTTCTTAATAAGCTTTTTTAAAGTCAAATTTCTGAATTATTGGAAATCTATATGCCCAAAAAAAGTCAAGGGTTCTCCCAAATTTTGCATATGATGAAGAATTTTATACCCAGAATTCCAGAAATCACAGTGAAGCTAACAAATAGAGTAACAAGTTTGGCAATATAATTGGAACGTAGAAAATAAGTAAAACCCAGAAAAATTTAAGCAAAGATTAGTACTTAATCAGCATACATATAAATCAATTCCTTGAGCTAATAGCATACAGATTACAGATATAGACCTAGAAATATTCAACTCCTTCGGGATCGTGTTGTTGCGATTTTGTTTTAGCTCGACTTGGGTGAATCCTTGGTTTACCTCTATAACACGTATATCGATGTCAAAATCAAAATGGGTTAAATAAAGGGGGCTGCGAAACATCGTCGACGTTTTATAAAACATCGTCGACGTTTTTTAAAAAAAAGACCACTACTACCCTTTTCTCTCCTTCCTCTCTCTAACTTTTTCTCTAAAATTCAAAAATCTCATAAACTAATCTAAACACCTTCCACAAAAATTTGAAAGACGGTTTTCATATCAAATTAAACGGTAGTCAATGGCGGACAATGAATCATCGGTACGTTATGCATACCCTTTAACGTAATTTTTGTTTTGTTTCTTTAGTTTTCCATTAACGTAAATTTGAAAGACGATTTCCATTGCTCTCTTTGTTAGTGTTCCGTTACTAGCCTATGACATTTGTTGATTCTTGAACACCCTTTTGAAGTCGACTTATAGCTTTTATACCGAATTCATGAGGGTTTTGGACGATTTAGGGTAGGTAACGTCCATATTGGACGTTGATATGAAGAACCAACGTCCAATATAGAAGTTGATAATCAATGTTGACGTCTCATATAGACGTTGATACCCCCTTTCAACGTCCAAACTGCACGTTATTCTCAATGAATAACGTCTGCTGTAGACGTTGGTGCTCATCATCAACGTCCAATATGGACGTTATGTTATATGTATAACGTCTGTCCTAGACGTTGACACCCCATATCAACGTCTAGGTAGGACGTTATATATATAGATCAACGTCCATTGTGGACGTTATGTATATGCTGCAACGTTTTTTTTTTAAGTTTGCTTGCGTATTTTCGTGTTTTCGAGTAATTTCTCGTGTTTTCGCATGGTTTATTTAAGTTTAAATGTAATTTCCGCTTGTAAACAGGATTCATTTGAGGAATTTGTCGATAACGGGTTCGATTTCAACCCTTTATTTGTGACGGATATAGGATTTGATACTCGTGACGAAGCGTTTGATTGGGCACAAAAGATAGCGTTTGCTAATGGGGTTGCATTGGTGAAAGCAACTAATGGAGCGAAAAACCGTAGCGAACCCGACTTGTTATCTTCATATTTGCGTTGTTCTAGGTACGGGAGGCCACCGGGAGAGTATGATCCCGATAATCCTAGGAAACAATCCGGTTCACCTAAATGTGATTGCAAATTTCGTATTCGAGCCGTGCAAAACAAGTTTCGGGGATTCGAGGATAAACCCAAGATACTTTGGAACATTGTGATTGCCGTTGGTTTTGGGAAGCACAACCACAAGTTGGTAAAGTACAAGGATGGACATAGGCATTTTGCGGGTTTAACTGAAGAAGAGAAAGAGTATGTGAAACAGCAAATCCGGGCCTCGATTCCCCCGAGAGATATTAAAAACGGTCTTCATCAAAGAACCCCGGAAAAACCGCAACCCTCACGCACCCAAATATATAGTGAGACAACCAAGATGAGGCGTGAAATGAGAGGGAATCGAAATCCCGCTCAACAAATGTTGTCCTTAGCTGTAGAAGCGAAATATGTGCATTGGCATGAGAAGAATCCTGAGACATGTGAGCTTTCTCATGTTTTCATGTCTCATCCGGAAGCCGTGAAGCTGTTTCGTACCTATCCACATGTTGTGCTTATTGATTCGACATACAAGACCAATGTGTACAAGATGACCCTCGTTGAGCTTGTTGGTGTCACACCATGTGGATCTTCATTCTTGATTGCTTGTGTATTGATTCCTTCTGAGTCGGAAGATGGGTACAAATGGTTATTGAAGAAGTTGGGAATGCTTCTCGAGTTCACCGAAGCATCTATTTCAGCGTTTGTCACTGATCGGGAGTTGGGTTTGATCGCGGCTCTACGGTCCGTCTATCCTCTTACATCTCACTTGTTATGTCGTTGGCACTTGAACCGTGCTGTTGAGAGCAAAGCACAATCATGGGCAAAGCATGAGTGGCGCACAAAGCAAATCATGTGCAATGAAGAGCATGGTTGGAATGGAGTGATAAATGCTACTACCAAGGAAGAGTACGAGTTGCGTTGGGCCGCCTTTTGTAAAAATTGGATGGTAGTGGCGACTTATGCGGCAAAAACATGGGGCTCGTACTCAACAGGGTTCGTATTATGCTACACGAACCGGTATTTCCATCTTGGAAACACGGCTACTTCCCGGGTGGAGTCCTCTCATTCTCTTTTGAAGGCTTGGTTGAAAAGTTCTAGCCTAACCCTTGATACTATGTGGTCCCGTATTCATTCTATGCTGGAAGGACAACACTCCAAAATAAGAAAAGAGCTCGAGGAGTCAAGAAGTAAACCTCGTCATACATCTCATTTGTTTTCTTTGTTGAAAGGAAAGGTGTCCTTAAAAGCCATCGGGATTATGGAAAATGAAACTAAGAGGGGAATTGAGTTAGGGATCGGGTTGGTAAATGGATGCGGTTGTGGTTTAAGAACTACTCATGGCTTACCTTGTGCTTGTCTTTTGGTTGGTTTGAAAAACAATGATGAGAGAGTTCACCTTGATCAAGTTCATTCATTTTGGAGGACATTGGAGTATGGCAATGATGACACAATGCCGAAAAACGATGGTGATGCCTTTGAAGAGCTCGTCAATGAAATGAGGAGTAGTGATCCGACAAGTAAGAGAACTTTTATTGAGAAGATGCGCACCTTTCTTCATCCGGAAGACGAGTACGTATTGCCACCCCCTGTTAGAGAAAACCCCAAAGGTCGACCAAGAGGATCTACTACTAGGAACAAGTCATTTTTTGAACATGTAAAGAGGAAGTTTGGGACACCTGGTTCAGATGGATCGACGACCACTCAACAAACAACAGTTGGTGATTTTGATGAGGTGAGGGTCGGTGCACCTTTGGAATTGGCTTACACTAGGGGTCCTTTGTCAAGCTGGAATAAAAGATGGGGGGTCCCGGAGGAGATGTGGTGTTTTTTTGATGGTTGGGTGGATGTAGGTGATGATGGTCATTGTGGTTTTCGAGTATTGTCTCATGCTGTCCGTGGTCGAGAAACTGACCATCTAGTGATGCGAGAATGGTGTGCTCGAGAGATTAGGGGTTTTGAGGTGTACAAGAATTATTTTGATGCGGCCTACGTCACAGATAATGGTTTTACTATGTTTGACAACACTTTGAGGCGCATTGAATTTTCCAACAACACCGGTTGTGGTCAAGAACATTGGATGCATGACGTTGATCTTTATGTTTTCGCATCGTTGTTTAACTGGGCAATTTGTGTCATAGGTAAGGCCCCGTCTAGTCCGAGTACATGGCAATGTAGTACATTTTTGCCTTTAAGAAGTTGTCCTCAAAGTCCGGTCCCATATGGTGTTTTGTGGATTTTAAATCACCACCAACATTGGATGCGGTTGCATTGTAGTGGACCACCTCAAGAAGTTCCAATGCCTCCAATAGAGATGACTTGGGCGGGGTATAGAGAACAAAATGTTGCACACTATGAAGATTTGTACAAGACAAATTTCGAAAATTGGCACACATGTATGGGAACGACACCTAGAGTGCGTCGCACAAGAAGGGATAAGTCTTGATTGTTGTACTTGTGTAATTGATGGATATTTATGTATTAATTTTTCTTCTTTTATCTCAATTTTTTTTTGATTAAATAAAATTGACAATACTCGAATAAAGCTGAAATACATTAAGAAAGTACTCGAATAAAGCTGACATACATTAATAAAGCTGACATATATTAATAAAGCTGACATACATTAATAAAGTACTCGAATAAAGCTGACATACATTAATAAAGCTGACATACATTAATAAAGTACTGGAATAAAGGTCACATAATTTAAAGTCTTAAAATTAAATTACATAGAAGAAACAATTAATCAACGTTAAATACATTACATTAACACTTAATCAGTTGAATATCCTTCGGATGAAGAACCATTAGGCCTATAAATTTCCTCCTCTATGTAAGTTACATACATTTCATAGGTTTTAAGACTCTGAAATGGCCCCACGAACATCCGGCCGTCCCCTTCACATAGAGAGTGTAAGGTCCTATATGGGACAACTGTTAAACACCTCTTGAACAGTTCAACTATCTCCAACCTCACTTTCTCCCACTCATTTCGCTTCAGGATGACATTTTCTGGATTTAAAAATTAATCTGGTTAATAATGTCACAAACTTTATTGATTAGAAAAATTTGACAACAGATTATAAGTAATGATACCTTCAGTTACGTTCATAGGATGAATGGAAGGGTTGTTGAGACCGTAAATAGGTCCATGCATTAGTTGAAGCGATGATAGAGGAGGATTGCCACGACTTATGAAATTATTAAGTACATGATTATTCAACACAATCATTAGGCGGTCGAATAGTAAGGGAAACTCGTTAACTATCTCGTTAATTTTATTCTGATAATAATTCACTAGTTGTATGTTAGTCATCACCATGATTAAAGTATAGGATAATAGAGGTAATATATTTTAAGAGTAGAGAGAAGATAGTGAGTTGTGTGGAAATAATTTGTTGGGTAAAGGGTTTATATAGAGGAAATGCTAGGGTTTTCATGTTTTGGCCATTACATAATTCAAAACATAAACTAATAATAATAAAAATAAAAGTACCATTACATAATTCAAACATAAAATAATCTAAAATAATCCGTAGAAACACAATACAACAAATAAAACATAACTAAATAATCAAACGTCGTCATGTCCTACATCATCGTCGTCGTCGTCCTCCGGGTTCCTGAAGTAGCCGGCCATATCTGTAACCAACCGCTGAACACACGATGTCATCGCCTGCTGAGTAGGCTGTCTGTAGATAAGTGAGAACCTCCATGCAAGAGCTCTACCGAACTCCGGCTCATCCAAAAGAGGCACCGTAGAAAACTTGGTACGACGGCCAGGAGGAAAGAAATACGGGTGGGAGGACTTCGTGTACCATGTCATGTAACGATCGACCGTGTCAAACGGCATCGTGACCGGGTGTGAACGGTCTCTCAAAACAATCCGAGCCTCTGGGAGCCCCCACTCCGAATCAGGAAACTCCCCATAATACAACCTATAACCCGCCTTCGGTGAAGGCGGACGATGCTCAACAGCTGGCGTAATCATAGCGGTCGGGATAGGCTGGACATACCCAAACTGACGCAAAAAACGGTCAGGCTGATATGGCTCTACTACATCAAGAAATCTAATCAACCCCGAATAAAGCGATGTCCTACATGACCGATGTGAACCAACACCGTAAGGGGTCCAACGGATATGCTCCGCCCTAAGCCCGTCTAGCCTCTGACGGTGCTCATCTAGAATCTTCTCCTCCCCCTTAAACCTAGGAACCCGTGACCAAGCCTCCACCAATGGTCTACCCTCAACATAGTATCCTGCATGAGGTCGGAAATGGGGAAAATACTCATATATCCAAGCCTGCAGCAACGGCAAACAACCGCTAAGCCCACGAGCATCTCTCCGTGACGCCATACCCAACTGACGGTACAAGTACGCCAATGTCGCAGCCCCCCAAGCATACTCACCAAAACTATCCAAGTCATCAAACAAATGAAGCATCCGGGCCACTACCCTATCACTAGACTTGTCCGTGAACAATGTCTGTCCAACCAACAACATCAAGTACGCCCTCAGCGACTCATCATGGCGACCCGTCTCCACAACCTCCCTCAACTTCTGGGTCGACAACCCACCACTCCTATAATATGGTGGCTCGACATCCTGAAAAGCCAGCCCAAATAAAGTAGCCATCTTCTCCCTCAAGCCTGCATCATCCCTCGTGCTACCCTCCTCCTGCTCCACCATACCCTCCACAAAAACCCTAACGCCACTCACCTTTATCCCTAGAATACGCTGAACATCATGTAATAAGATAGTGATCTCTCCAAAAGGCATATGGAAACTGTTAGTATCCGGCTGCCACCTCTCTACAAATGCACTACATAGATTTTCATCTATGCCGGTGGTCACACAACTCATCAAAACACCAAGCCCACTCTCACTAACTCTCCGGGCAACCAGCTCCGGCACCTTCATCCCGTTCATAGCCTCCATACAACCGGGCCTCTCGTAACACTTGAGCCACGTTCTCGCCGGCTTGGCCTCCGTCCAACTCTTATAAGCCACGTGCCCACCAAAACTACGTAAGACGTTGAGGTGAACCGGTCCTCCCTCAACCACGCCACTAAGACGCCAAGACAAATCCCTCTTCGTCTTCTTCCTCCCCGTGCTAGATGAACCCTGACTAACCGGCACATATCGTCCTCTACCAACCTGTACCACCTTCTTACCTGTTGGTTCAGCTACCTGGTTCTCTACAAAACACTCGTCATCGGGCTGCTCTGCCGCCTCCTCCGACTCAGATCCTGAACCGCCGTCAACATTACCATCATCAACGGCCTCTAACCTATAAAAAACTGACGGAAAAACAGTCTCGCTCCCAGCAGGCGGGGGCGTAGGGGAAACGTCCGTACCCTCTGACTGAGTAGGACGAAAGACAACTCCGGCTTGACGCACACCGGGTAAGCGCCGCTTAGATGCCGTCACTTTTCGGCCTTTCGTACGATCAGGGACCAGCATAATGTTTTTTTTCTTTATCCATCTGCATATACGATAATATAGTGTTATGAAATAACTTATAACATATGAAATAACGAATAAAGCATAATTTCAAAAGCGATAAAAAACGTATAAAACGTTATTTCAATAGCGATCGATAACTTTACGAGAAAAAATATAATTTTTACACGAATCAAACTACATATGTTTTAGAAAAAATAAAAATTAACAAGAATATTACGTTCATATCAATAACAAAGAAAAAAAACGTCGATACCCAACACCAACGTTCAAACTGAACGTTGGTATCAGTGACCAACGTCTGGTTTGGACGTTGGTGTCACTGACCAACGTCCAAACTGAACGTTGGTGTCACTGACCAACGTCCAGACCAGACGTTGGTCACTGATACCAACGTTCAGTCTGAACGTTGGTATCAGTGACCAACGTCTGGTCTGGACGTTGGTCAGTGACACCAACGTTCAGTTTGGACGTTGGTCAGTGACACCAACGTCCAAACACCGGCTTATTCAACCTAATTTCCCCAATACAAGCGTCCAAACTCCATCCAACAACAATCACAACCCGTCTTCAACAACACAACACAATCACTAAACTAATTCTAATTCTAATTTGAAAAACAAACAACAATTTACTAACAATAACTACTAATTCAAATAATAACTAACTAAAAGAAGGAAACTTACTTGAACAAGGGGTAGGGTAGCGGCGACACTGTGGTGGTGGGGCTGGGGGCGGCGTCTGGTGGTGGGGGTGGGGCTGGGGGCGGCGGGTGGTGGACAAGGGTGAAAGAAATGTGGGTTTAGGGAAGAGAGTGAAAGGAATGTGAGGTAAGGGTAGTGACCGTCTTTTTTATAAAAAACGTCGACGATGTTTTATTAAACGTCGACGATGTTTCGTAACCCGGTAAATAAACTTGACTCTATGTATTTTGGTTTTGTGACAATACTCTACTTTTCTTCTAAAAAACTTTGACCTTACATAATTCATGATTATGAATTCGTAACGCGAACTTAAGCGGCTTGAGTGTAGTGGAGAGCGGGGTGTCTCAAAGCGTTGTAATCTCAACGAATTGAGAGGTCCCAGATTCAACTCCCTACACGGGAGTGCTGCGGTTACCCCTATCAAGGGTTACCTGGATGACTTACCTTGCAGGGGCGTATCCAAGGGGGTGCAGTGGGTGCGCCTGCACCCCCCCTAATTTGAAATATTTGCATTTTAGTTTTATTGAAAATCAAAAAACCATTAGGGGTGCAGTGGTTAGTAACTTAGTTTTTATCTTAGTGGTCACGGGTTCAAATCTTATAAGTGACCTTTTTCCATATTTATTTCATTTAGTAATAAATGTGTCTTTAATGTCATTTAATGCATAGTTTTAGACTTTAATTATCCTACATTTTCATGTTCAATTTTTATTATATTCAAATACTATTTAATTAACATAAACAAAAGTATTATGTATATATTGATCTCCAATTTTTTGGATTTTACGACGGGATGTCTTTTACGGTAAATAATTATATACTCACGATTTTAATTTTTTTTATATTTACTCGAATTTTTGAATATTTTAATTTATTTTTTTAGTTTAGTCTCACATTTTTTTTTGTATGTTTAAATTTTTCTTCCCGTTGCCGAAATCATTGTTAATTTGCACCCCCTATGTTCAAATTCTAGATACGCCACTGTTACCTTGTCTCCGTGCTTGCAATGTGTTCGGGTGTTCCTTTGGTCACCAAAAAAAATCGTAACGCGGCGGTTCCTTTTTTCAAATTGATCGTCTTTTCAAGATCTTTGATTTTAAAAAAAAAAATTCACTTTGTGAGCTTGTTGTAAGAGATATGGTCGGTCAAACGTTTTTAACCAAATAAACTTTAACCAAATTCTTTGTTCATAAAGTAACAATTTTTTTTTTCAAATTGAGCGTCTTTACGAGATGTATAAATACCGGGTACATCATACAGACTCTCCAGAAGGTATAAATACCTCGTCATTTACAGACTCACTACCCTCCAACCCCAACAATACAGCATGACTCCTTGAAATGAAAGAATGGGTTGCCCCTGAAACAAATAACACGAATGAAGGAACATGATTAACAAGAAAAGTACCAGTAACCATCTGAGCGTCCGCCTCAGCCCTCAGCTGCCTGCTTCCCCATTGCGAACAGTTTGCCATTGCTCTTGTTCATCCATATTAATAGCTCAAGAACAACAAGAAGGAGTTCTTGTTGTGCCCATTTAATTTCCATTTCTATGTGAGAAAATTTCTTCTTTTGTATAAATGTCTTTATATTTGCATGCATGTTACATAGATCATTAAATACTAAATTAACAAGTAATTTAGTAACTTATTAGAGGAGTTGATCGGACCTGTCGCGAGCCCGATACAAAGATAAATTACCCAGACTAGGCTAATAACAAATTAATGTAATTAGGGAAGTAGGGGTCGATCCTCAGGGAGATGGTATTTCCTATGGATTTTGAATCGTCTCACAATTGAGTTTTATCTAACGATTTTCTGGGTTTTGAGGTTTTGAATTCTAAACTAATAAAGAACATAAATAAAAACAAAATAAGAGCAAACTAAAATGAAAACAATAAAGCAAATGATGAATTAACAATAATGAGAAGCATCTAGGGAAGTAGGTTCACACATGTAGATTGACATATTGATGAAATTGGATTTAGGATATGCAAATAATTCATTGCGCGTTCGTAAGAATGGTGTGTTCATTACAATCATAGATCAGATGGTCTAGCAGGCATTTAGGCGATTTACTAGGTCTTAATCCACTATGTCATGCTTTGTCTATTCAAATCTCGTATGTCTACCTTGGAAAAGAATTCCATACTAGTCAATGATTGTGATCAGGAATCGTCAACTATCGTTAAAGTCCAAACATGCATAGACACAATGTTTTAAAGGCACAATTTCTTTTATCCAATTGTCATCTTTTAATCAATCCAACATGGCTACCCTACACCCTAGAAAGGTGACTACTCACTCATGATTATGTTTATATTTAAGATGATTTTAGCAATGAAATTTAGGATAACATTTTTAGTTGATTTTTGACAATAATTTAGACTCTTTATGTGGTGATAATAACGACGCTATTTGACAATCTAAGGAATGAAATTATGATTATAACAACATAAAAATGAATCTAGACAATATGTAAAGGAAATAACAATCAAATGAAAAACAATAAAGGATAATAAGCAAAGGATAAACTAGGAATACCTAGGGACGATCAACAACGAAAGTGATAACGTTAATAGGAATCCGTTGCATAGAATAATCGTTCCTTGAATTACAATACTTGTACCCAACAAAGTAGACTACAAAGATTGAAATTCTTATTGAACTAAACTAATGTTTTGATATGAAATTGACAGAAATAAACTAAGAACAAAAGACACAAGAAGAAGAAAATCTAAACTAGAAAGACTAAAAACTAAAGAGAAAAGAAAAGAGATGTGGCGAGTTGTATGAGATAGAGATTGAGATGGATGTGGATAGAGATGCCTTGAGAAGAGGGGCTTAGAGCATCTATTTATAGCATTAGGGTTTCGTGGAGAAGAGGTCGGGCATTAAACACATAGGACAAAAGTAGGAAGTTGTAGCCGTCATGCTCGGATCAGCACACATCCCCGATCGGGCACACACTTACCCGATCGGGTAAGTGGACATCTAGAAGCTCTTGACTAACGTTTCATCTTCCTTTGCTTTGACTTGACTTCCATCATCCCCCTTGACCTCTTCAATCGGGTTTGTTGATAGGGTTTGATGTAAAAGCGATGAATTCTTCCGCCTAATTGATTGGTCTTCCGAAACTGTCTTTACTCCTTCTCTCTTTCGAATTAGTGAACCTTCTCGAAATGCCTTTGACATGGTCAAGCTTGCTTCTTCAAATTGTCGGGTTCTAGGCAAATGCTCGGGAATATAGAAAAAGGGCGTAGAAACGTCACTTTCCCTACAAAACAGGTTAGAACACAAGAATTCGCCTAGAAGACGATATTAGCTCATAAAAAAATGGCCTTAACAAAGCAGTAATGACATACCAAAACCGAGCTAAACTCGAGGGGTTAAAATCATACAAATATTCACTTATCAAAATCCCCCAAGCTAAACCTTTGCTTGTCCTCAAGCAAACATAACAAACAATACCAGGACAAGGTTGCAAGCATTGGCTACTATACCATCAAGAAACAAATCTCAATGTAAAACTTTGAAAACATAATGAATCATAACCCAAAAACAACGTGGGCGAGAATGATACATAAACATGGCTGAGATTTACATAACGGCATAGCACAAAGAATTTCACTACAGACTTTCGGCTCTTGCATTATCTTTTGACAAATGGACTCTCACGGTACACTCGAACACTTATGTATGTAAAAGGTGATTTCTTTATGTGTAAATGCTTTTGAGACACTCACCTATCTACGACTTACGAAAATGTGTCCGTAGTCTAATATGGTAAACAATTCAAAACACAAGTCAAAGATCACAATGCACATAGAAAAGAAGCCGAAAAGATGAGAAGAAGGCTTTGGGAAATGGGTGAAAGGTGGACAAATAGTTATGGTCATGTGAAGTTTAGAATGAGCTAGCAACTGACCAATGATAAATGAATACTCAATCCAAACTTTCGATGAATTCCCAAAAGACAAATAACGAAGCCAGAAGTAACAATTTGGCTTATTACACACGAATTACAAGGGTAAACTTCTTCTATTGATTTGACATTTTTAGGAGATACTCACAACTTCTTCTCTTTCCTTTTTTTCTCTTTTCGATTGTTTTTCATTTTTTTTTCGACTTTTTTCATTCATTTTTTTCTTTTCTTTTCTTTTGAACATAACTTCACTTCCTGAGCTTTTTCGTTCTTCCAAATTCACTTTGACAGATAAGAATATCTTCTCAAAAGAGCACCCATACACTATAGTCTAGCTACTAGCTCAAAAGGTAGGCAGTTTTTTTGCATGTAGCTATTATTTTGTGAAGCATTTGTATGAAGAGGCTAATTTTGAGGGGTAAATTAAAGTGAAAAAGGCTTCAAATCTTAGTGAATCATGAATGCAATGCTTATAGAAATGAAATGAGAACCATACTTATGCGTTTTGACATGACACACATCACAAGGAGAACTACACACACCTAAATGAGATTGGGTATGGATGTACCAGTCTAAGGAGGTTCTACCTTACAATATATGTAGTGTGCCAAATGTCAAAGATAAATTACCCAAACTAGGCTAATAATAAATTAATGTAATTAGGGAAGTAGGGGTCGATCCTCAGGGAGATGGTATTTCCTATGGATTGTGAATCGTCTCACAATTGAGTTTTATCTAACGATTTTCTGGGTTTTGAGGTTTTGAATTCTAAACTAATAAAGAACATAAATAAAAACAAAATAAGATTAAATTAAAATGCAAACAATAAAATAAATGATGACTTAACAATAATGGGAAGCATCTAGGGAAGTAGGTTCACACATGTAGATTGACATATTGATGAAATTGGATTTAGGATATACGAATAATTCATTGCGCGTTCGTAAGAATGGTGTGTTCATTACAATCATAGATCAGATGGTCTAGCAGGCATTTAGGCGATTTACTAGGTCTTAATCCACTATGTCATGCTTTGTCTATTCAAATCTCGTATGTCTACTTTGGAAAAGAATTCCATACTAGTCAATGATTGTGATCAGGAATCGTCAACTATCGTTAAAGTCCAAACATGCATAAACACAATGTTTTAAAGGCACAATTTCTTTTATCCAATTGTCATCTTTTAATCAATCCAACATGGCTACCCTACACCCTAGAAAGGTGACTACTCACTCATGATTATGTTTATATTTAAGATGATTTTAGCAATGAAATTTAGGATAGACATTTTTAGTTGATTTTTGACAATAATTTAGACTCTTTATGTGGTGATAATAACGACGCTATTTGACAATCTAAGGAATGAAATTATGATTATAACAACATAAAAATGAATCTAGACAATATGTAAAGGAAATAACAATCAAATGAAAAACAATAAAGGATAACAAGCAAAGGATAAATTAGGAATACCTAGGGACGATCAACAACGAAAGTGATAACGTTAATAGGAATCCCTTGCATAGAATAATCGTTCCTTGAATTACAATACTTGTACCCAACAAAGTAGACTTCAAAGATTGAAATTCTTATTGAACTAAACTAATGTATTGATATGAAATGGACAGAAATAAACTAAGAACAAAAGACAAAAGAAGAAGAAAATCTAAACTAGAAAGACTAAAAACTAAAGAGAAAAGAAAGGAGATGTGGTGAGTTGTATGAGATAGAGATTGAGATGGATGTGGATAGAGATGCCTTGAGAAGAGGGGCTTAGAGCATCTATTTATAGCATTAGGGTTTCGTGGAGAAGAGGCCGGGCATTAAACACATAGGACAAAAGTAGGAAGTTGTAGCCGTCATGCTCGGATCAGCACACATCCCCGATCGGGTACACACTTACCCGATCGGGTAAGTGGACATCTAGAAGCTCTTGACTAACATTTCATCTTCCTTTGCTTTGACTTGACTTCCATCATCCCCCTTGACCTCTTCAATCGGGTTTGTTGATAGGGTTTGATGTAAAGCGATGAATTCTTCCGCCTAATTGATTGGTCTTCCGAAACTGTCTTTACTCCTTCTCTCTTTCGAATAAGTGAACCTTCTCGAAATGCCTTTGACATGGTCAAGCTTGCTTCTTCAAATTGTCGGATCTAGGCAAATGCTCGGGAATATAGAAAAAGGGCGTAGAAACGTCACTTTCCCTACAAAACAGGTTAGAACACAGGAATTCGCCTAGAAGACGATATTAGCTCATAAAATGGCTTAACAAAGCACAAATGACATACAAAAACCGAGCTAAAATGGGGGTTAAAATCATACAAATATTCACTTATCAAAATCCCCCAAGCTAAACCTTTGCTTGTCCTCAAGCAAACATAACAAACAATACCAGGACAAGGTTGCAAGCATTGGCTACTATACCATCAAGAAACAAATCTCAATGTAAAACTTTGAAAACATAATGAATCATAACCCAAAAACAACGTGGGCGAGAATGATACATAAACATGGCTGAGATTTACATAACGGCATAGCACAAAGAATTTCACTACAGACTTTCGGCTCTTGCATTATCTTTTGACAAATGGACTCTCACGGTACACTCGAACACTTATGTATGTAAAAGGTGATTTCTTTATGTGTAAATGCTTTTGAGACACTCACCTATCTACGACTTACGAAAATGTGTCCGTAGTCTAATATGGTAAACAATTCAAAACACAAGTCAAAGATCACAATGCACATAGAAAAGAAGCCGAAAAGATGAGAAGAAGGCTTTGGGAAATGGGTGAAAGGTGGACAAATAGTTATGGTCATGTGAAGTTTAGAATGAGCTAGCAACTGACCAATGATAAATGAATACTCAATCCAAACTTTCGATGAATTCCCAAAAGACAAATAACGAAGCCAGAAGTAACAATTTGGCTTATTACACACGAATTACAAGGGTAAACTTCTTCTATTGATTTGACATTTTTAGGAGATACTCACAACTTCTTCTCTTTCCTTTTTTTCTCTTTTCGATTGTTTTTCATTTTTTTTTCGACTTTTTTCATTCATTTTTTTCTTTTCTTTTCTTTTGAACATAACTTCACTTCCTGAGCTTTTTCGTTCTTCCAAATTCACTTTGACAGATAAGAATATCTTCTCAAAAGAGCACCCATACACTATAGTCTAGCTACTAGCTCAAAAGGTAGGCAGTTTTTTTGCATGTAGCTATTATTTTGTGAAGCATTTGTATGAAGAGGCTAATTTTGAGGGGTAAATTAAAGTGAAAAAGGCTTCAAATCTTAGTGAATCATGAATGCAATGCTTATAGAAATGAAATGAGAACCATACTTATGCGTTTTGACATGACACACATCACAAGGAGAACTACACACACCTAAATGAGATTGGGTATGGATGTACCAGTCTAAGGAGGTTCTACCTTACAATATATGTAGTGTGCCAAATGTCAAAGATAAATTACCCAAACTAGGCTAATAATAAATTAATGTAATTAGGGAAGTAGGGGTCGATCCTCAGGGAGATGGTATTTCCTATGGATTGTGAATCGTCTCACAATTGAGTTTTATCTAACGATTTTCTGGGTTTTGAGGTTTTGAATTCTAAACTAATAAAGAACATAAATAAAAACAAAATAAGAGCAAACTAAAATGAAAACAATAAAATAAATGATGATTTAACAATAATGAGAAGCATCTAGGGAAGTAGGTTCACACATGTAGATTGACATATTGATGAAATTGGATTTAGGATATGCAATAATTCATTGCGCGTTCGTAAGAATGGTGTGTTCATTACAATCATAGATCAGATGGTCTAGCAGGCATTTAGGCGATTTACTAGGTCTTAATCCACTATGTCATGCTTTGTCTATTCAAATATCGTATGTCTACTTTGGAAAAGAATTCCATACTAGTCAATGATTGTGATCAAGAATCGTCAACTATCGTTAAAGTCCAAACATGCATAGACACAATGTTTTAAAGGCACAATTTCTTTTATCCAATTGTCATCTTTTAATCAATCCAACATGGCTACCCTACACCCTAGAAAGGTGACTACTCACTCATGATTATGTTTATATTTAAGATGATTTTAGCAATGAAATTTAGGATAGACATTTTTAGTTGATTTTTGACAATAATTTAGACTCTTTATGTGGTGATAATAACGACGCTATTTGACAATCTAAGGAATGAAATTATGATTATAACAACATAAAAATGAATCTAGACAATATGTAAAGGAAATAACAATCAAATGAAAAACAATAAAGGATAACAAGCAAAGGATAAATTAGGAATACCTAGGGACGATCAACAACGAAAGTGATAACGTTAATAGGAATCCCTTGCATAGAATAATCGTTCCTTGAATTACAATACTTGTACCCAACAAAGTAGACTTCAAAGATTGAAATTCTTATTGAACTAAACTAATGTATTGATATGAAATGGACAGAAATAAACTAAGAACAAAAGACAAAAGAAGAAGAAAATCTAAACTAGAAAGACTAAAAACTAAAGAGAAAAGAAAGGAGATGTGGTGAGTTGTATGAGATAGAGATTGAGATGGATGTGGATAGAGATGCCTTGAGAAGAGGGGCTTAGAGCATCTATTTATAGCATTAGGGTTTCGTGGAGAAGAGGCCGGGCATTAAACACATAGGACAAAAGTAGGAAGTTGTAGCCGTCATGCTCGGATCAGCACACATCCCCGATCGGGTACACACTTACCCGATCGGGTAAGTGGACATCTAGAAGCTCTTGACTAACATTTCATCTTCCTTTGCTTTGACTTGACTTCCATCATCCCCCTTGACCTCTTCAATCGGGTTTGTTGATAGGGTTTGATGTAAAGCGATGAATTCTTCCGCCTAATTGATTGGTCTTCCGAAACTGTCTTTACTCCTTCTCTCTTTCGAATAAGTGAACCTTCTCGAAATGCCTTTGACATGGTCAAGCTTGCTTCTTCAAATTGTCGGATCTAGGCAAATGCTCGGGAATATAGAAAAAGGGCGTAGAAACGTCACTTTCCCTACAAAACAGGTTAGAACACAGGAATTCGCCTAGAAGACGATATTAGCTCATAAAATGGCTTAACAAAGCACAAATGACATACAAAACCGAGCTAAACTGGGGGTTAAAATCATACAAATATTCACTTATCAGGAGTCTAATTAAGGTCTATGGACTTTCAGAATGCAGCTTGCTCCACACATAGATGCGCTGGACAGTTGACCACCTCAAAAATACTCTCCATCTCGCGATGCCAGTCATCAAGTAGATGTGGCGCGCCTGTACCCTCAAAGGTAGTTGGTCGGTGATGAGCAATGGTAGTGCTGATTGAAGTAACACTAACAACCACCTCTCGATTACTACCCACCTTCATAAGGGGCTTAAGTGAGCGCTTTATTCTGCTCAACGAGCCTGGCCACCTCTTCGGCATTAAACTCTGAAGTCGCCGCTGAAGCAGTGGCTCTGGTCGTAGGCATTATATCTTCAATAAGAATGGCAAACGTAAGCACAAGCCTACGGCCAAAACAGACAATGGTCATGACATAAAAATACTCGGCCGAGTGAAAGAATCCACTCGACCGAATCGACCACACTAAGTACTCGGCCGAGTACACCAAATACAGATTTCCTAAAACCATTCAGGGATTTTCACTCGATCGAGTCCAATCGGCACTCGGTCGAGTCACACATACTCGGTCGAGTGTCAACTTACACTTGGTCAAGTGACTCAGATCACATACTCCCAAAATATTCAGGGATTTCGACTCGGTCGAGGTATGATGGTACTCGGTCGAGTCTCTCATACTCGGCCGAGTGTCATTATGCTCTCGGTCGAGTCTCAATTACAGAACATAACGTTCACATGACTACTCCCAACGATCAAATGTCAAGTACTCGGTCGAGTAGGCCCTACCCGGTCGAGTACACTGCCCCACTAGGTCGAATCACGCAATTATTCCGTCCCCAAACAACATTTATCATGTATAATACCATCAAACATCAACATACATGCTCCTATTCATCTTGCATGCATAAATTCATATAACTCACATTTTTGCACATGTTCATATAAAGAAATGTAACTCATAGCATATCATGATTGATAATAGCAATGCCAAAAATCTCATATCAAGTTATCATGTCAACATTCACCATTCTATAAATCACTCTTTTCATACAAGTTCAACTCAGTGAAATTCATACTTACATATAACCACATCACATCTCATGTAACTCATATCTCATGCATTAATAATGCCAACTCATGTGAAACACACATGCCGCAATTCATCTCCACTCCATTGCACATCTCCTTCATCTCACTTATTTCAACAACAACATGTGAACAAGTATTAAATGCACATAACGTCCCGACACTTCGCAAGGTGACCATGTAAAAGCTAAAGGGGCAAAATTGCGATTCCGGGACGTCTCCCGAATCTTTGCGTTACCTCCTTATGACTCTTGCCCGGGTTCATTTTATTAGACTCTCCTAGTTCATTAGATTTATTGGTTTTAGGTTCCAAAATCGATCGCTCTGATACCACTTTGTAACACCTCCATATAGCAAGGTGCCTTACAAGACCCCCTTAGTACATGGGAGGGCTACCATCTCGGTTGCCCCAGGTAGTAAGCATCACAACAAGCAATAAATAAACGACATTTATTAAATAGATTTTTAAATGTCAATACATAGCCAAATAGATGGCATATCATCTGACCCAAATTATCAAATCCATAATATAAAGATGCAAAATGAAAACAATGTTTAAAACTACTACAAGTTCAAGACTCCAACTGACACGCCAAACTGACAAGCGGAAGCTAAGCTCATCAGTGATCCCATCCTCGATCCCACGCAACGCTAATGATTACCTGCGATCACCTGATCACCATCCCCCAATGGATCACAGCTGTGACAACCCTCGCGAATGCGGAAAGATAAAACATACAAGCATGTGATATTATATAGCGGAAATATGAAGTTAAAAAAAAAACTTTTATACATGCAAGGAAAGAATACGAGGAGTGTCATATATTACAAACTAAAGGACGAATTATACCACACCAAGAGACGAAGTCTCTCTAAAAGGTTAACATGTAAAAGTGATCTTACAAAATAGATGGGGTATTTCCGAAATAGATGGGGTATTTTCGAACTAGATGGGGTATTTTCGAACTAGATGGGGTATTTTCGAATTAGATGGGGTATTTGCGAAATAGATTTAGCAACTAGCTAAAACAACGTCTAGAGGTGTTTCATCCCGGGACAACGCCCGCTAGCTCACACCCGAACCCAAAATAGTCAAAGCAAAAAGCCATCCATGCGAGCAACCTGTTCATTCATGAAAAACATGAACGCCACAATCAGTGGGGAGTAACTCCGGGTTCTCCCAGCCATATCACATTACACGTACATAGAAGGAAATACAAAAGTAAAGCATGCATATATATATACATGTGAGTTGCGATAAGAATAGATAGGCAATTCTATAGATAATGATGAGATCATGTGGAAATCAAATCCGTAACCATCATGTTATTCAAAGACTCGGGAAAGACACTCTTAGGCAATCGAATACGCTCACTAGGGCTTGCATCTCACCGTTAGCGGTATAAGATTTATAAGATTGAGACTCGACAGACAAACCAGTCAAGTCATGCGATGATTACACAAAATCCAACATACTATCATCCATTCACGAACCAAGACAATGACGGTGTCCAATCAGGCAAATGACCATGAACAATATCATGAAATCACGCATTCAAGAACGACACAAGACGACAAATCTCACGGTAAATGAAACGCACTAGCATCGTGTACATGGCAAGTATGATTTAAAGGCATCCACGGGATAAAGCATTTCCCTGAAAGCATACACGATAAAGCATTTCGCGTATGTAGACTAATTTCCTCCTGGTAGCACGACGATAATAAATATCCGGTCCTAGTCTAAACCTGGCCAGGATCTCGGAATAAACGTGTTCCGATTCGACATGCGATAAAGCGTTTCGCATCCCAGACTCGGTCTTACAAAAATAAACGCCGAGTACCCCAAATTCGGTAGATCAATTCACGAA
>JAIUZE010023389.1:0-31527 GCA_022085475.1 Heliosperma pusillum
TTGTTACGTAATTGACTCGGGTTTTATTATTATAATAAGATAATTAATTATATATTAAGTTCATTAAATTAAATATCAAGATATTATGTTATTGTAATCAAAAGAAAGACAAATATCTAGTCCTATTAGAGGGTAAGAGTGCCGTGTGAAATGGTGATTGTCGGGTCTGTTTTGTAAACGGTTTGCGTAATTTTCGGTTAACGGGTCGATAAAGTTATAAATATCTAAGATATTATTATTAGTTTAATCAAAAGAAAGAAAATATCCTAAGTGAGTGGAAAAAGGTGACATGGGCGTGTGACTCATGCCAAAGTCGAGTTTCGGGTTTGTTTCGGGATTTACGATGACTTGGGAATAGTTAAATGATGCTCGGGTTTAAACCGTAAAACCTTATTATAAATTCCGAATAAATTCAAAATAATTTTATTAAATTATCATAAATTATAATAAATCTAAATAAAAATAAATTAAAAATACTATTTTTTTAAATAAAATTTCGGTCTTCAAGATTACAAGGCGAGTCGGAAAAAGTCAACGAAAGTCAAAGTTGACTTAAAAACGGGATTCTCATGGAATCTCTTAGAAATTCCAAATACGACCTCGGAATTTCAAAATTCGACTTGCAACAATAAATTCTATTTTAAAACTTAAGTTTGCTGAAAAGTATCCGTAAGATATTTACTAGAAAAATTGGGTACTTTTCGGGTTGTTACACGGTTGGAGAGTTCGGCTTGCCCGTTTGTTTGTGGGTGGTAGGCCGTGGAAATTTTATGATTCACCCCATACCTCTTGAGAAGGCCTCCAATCACCTTGTTGCAAAAATGGGTAACCCTATCACTAATGATAGCCCTTGGAAAGCCAAACCGGGAGAATATGTTCTCTTGAATGAAAATGGCTACTACCTTGGCATCATCGGTGCGGGTAGGAATTGCTTCAACCCATTTTGACACATAATCTACCGCCAAAAGGATATATAAATAACCACCGGAATTTGGAAAAGGGCCCATAAAATCAATTCCCCACACATCAAAGATCTCACAATATAGAAGAGGTTGTTGTGGCATCTCATTTCTTTTTGTCAAATTCCCCACCCTTTGACATCGGTCACAAGTTTTTACAAATTTGTGGGCATCTTTGAAAAGGCTTGGCCAAAAGAAACCGCTTTCAAGCACTTTTCTAGCGGTTCTTTGTGGCCCAAAATGCCCTCCACAAGCATAGCATGACAATGATGTATAATGGAAGGAATCTCACTTTCGGGCACACATCTTCTCACAAGTTGATCTTGGCAAAACTTCCACAAGTAAGGATCATCCCATGTATAGTACTTTGCATCGGATTTTACTTTGCTCTTTTGATGAGAAGAGAAATGGCTTGGAAACCGCTTTGTCACCAAATAGTTGACCATGGTAGCATACCATGGCTCCTCCACTTGTATAGCATAAAGTGACTCATGAGGGAGACCTCCTTCAACCTCCTCAAGAGGGCATGATGGTCTTCCTTCATGGTTTAGCCGGCTCAAATGATCCGACACCACATTCTTCACTCCTTTCTTGTCTTTTATTTCCACATCAAACTCACTTAGGAGAAGGATCCATCTCAACAACCTTGGCTTTGCATCCTTCTTTGCCACAAGGTATCTAATGGCGGCATGATCGGTGTAGATGATCAACTTTGTGCCCAAGAGATAAGATCGGAATTTTTCTAGAGCATATATCACACCAAGGAACTCCTTCTCCGTCGTAGAATAGTTCTTTTGAGCATCATTCAAGAGGGTAGAAGCATATTGGATCACATGGGGTCCCTTGTCACTCTTTTGACCCAAAACCACTCCCAATGCATAGTCACTTGCATCGGTCATGATTTCAAATGGAAGATCCCATCGTGGTGCTTAAATAATTGGTGCGGTGACCAATCTCACCTTCAAGTCATCGAATGCTTTCCTACATGAGTCATCAAAAACAAACTCCGCTTCTTTGTGAAAAAGCTTACATAAGGGGTTAGCAATCTTGGAAAAATCCTTAATAAATCTCCGGTAGAAACCGGCATGTCCGAGAAAAGACCTAATGTCTCGGGTGTTAGAGGGATAAGGTAAAGTTTTGATAATGTCAACCTTAGCCTTATCCACCTCAACCCCCCTTTCCGACACTACATGTCCTAAAACGATGCCACTAGTCACCATGAAATGACATTTTTCGGAGTTTAAAATGAGATGGGACTCTTGGCATCGCTCTAAGACAAGAGCAAGGTGTTTTTAACATGCATCATAGGAGTCCCCATGAACGGTGAAATCGTCCATGAATACTTCTATGATCCTTTCTACATAGTCGGAGAAAATACTCAACATGCACCGTTGAAAAGTTCCCGGTGCATTACACAAACCAAAGGGCATACGACGATAAGCAAATGTACCAAATGGGCATGTGAATGTGGTCTTGACTTGGTCCTCGGGTGCGATTGGGATTTGAAAATACCCCGAGTACCCGTCAAGGAAACAATAGAAAGCTTTTCCCGCTAGTCTTTCTAACATTTGATCAATAAATGGTAGCGGGAAATGGTCTTTCAATGTAACCGCATTCAAGCGGCGGTAGTCAATACACACCCTCCAACCGGTTTGTGGTCGGGTGGAGACCAAGTCTCCTTGTGCATTCTTGACTACCGTCACTCCTCCCTTTTTGGGTACGACTTGAGTTGGGCTAACCCAACGAGAGTCGGAAATAGGGAAAATGATACCCATTTGCAATAGCTTAATTACCTCTTCTTGCACTACCTCCGCCATGGGTGGATTGAGCCTCCTTTGGGGTTGTCGGACCGGTTTGGCATCCACTTCAAGCCGTATCTTGTGCATGCAAGTCACCGGGCTTATCCCTTTTAGGTCCGCTATGCTCCACCCAAATGTTTCCTTATGCTTTTGAAGTAGTGATACCAATTTGTCTTCTTGGTCCTCGGTGAGTGTGCTTGAAATGATAAGTGGTAGGGTGTTCTTGTCCCCTAGAAAGATGTACTTCAAATGGCTTGGGAGGGTCTTCAACTCGACCTTCGGGGGCTGGATTATGGAAGGGAGGGGCTTGTGGAGTGGGATACTAAAGGCAAACAACTCGGACAAGTTCGCCAGCTCAGGACGCAGGCTGCGTCCAGTGACGCAGGTTGCGTCGTGCGACGCAGGCTGCGTCCTACGACGCAGGCTGCGTTGAGCACTGCCTTGCCTTGTTTTCAGCATTTCTATGACGTTGAGCTCCTCATATGTTTCTATGGGCTCTTCCCTTTCCAAGTCTTCAAGACATTCCTGCACATCAACGGCCAACAACAAACGCAAACCTTCCTCTTCCATGGGGTTAGTTAAAGCTACCTCGAGTGGGTCTCTATCACAAAGTTTATACATTTGATTCACTAATGGCTCAAAGATATCCAAGAAGAAACAAGATTGATGGTCACTCGGGTGCCTCATGGAGTCATATATATTGTAAGTTAACCTTTTCCCTTCAAATTCCATAGTCAAGCACCCGTTTGAAACATCGATCTTGGTATTTGAAGTTTTCATAAACGGCCTACCAAGAAGGAGAGGGGTGGCACTAGAGCTAGATTCCATATCTAGGACGTAGAAATCCGCCGGGAATACAAGATTAGCGACTTCCACTAGCACATCCTCTACCATGCCCTTGGGGTAAACACTAGACCTATCGGCAAGTTGAATGACTACCCCGGTTTTAGACAACGGTCCTAAGCCTAGGGTCTCGTAAATAGATAAGGGCATGACATTTATAGAAGCCCCAAGGTCTAGCATGGCACGTTTAAAACTCTTTCCCCCAATAGTGCAAGGGATAGTGAACATGCCCGGGTCTCCACATTTCTTGGGTAAATTTTGCTTGAAAATGGCCGACACATGTTCACTCACTCTAACCTTATGGGTTCCCTTCTTAGGATTTCTCCTAGGTGTGCAAAGTTCTTTCAAGAACTTTGCATACCTAGGGACACTATTCAACAAGTTTAGAAGAGGAATGTTTACCTCACATTTTCGGAAAGTCTCATATAAGTCATTCTCCTTGGCATACTTCCTAGTGCTTATCAAAGCACTAGGGAATGGGACTTCCGGTATGTACTCCTCCACTTCATCATCTTCAATAGTGTCTTTGCCCTTCCTTGAAGTGTCTCCCTTGGGGTCCTTGCTTGTGGATGCCCCTTTCTCATTCTTCGATATCTCTTCATGACCAACCACCAATTCTCCTTGGTCTTCAATCTCCAAGGTTTCCATCTCTAGATTCTTCATCTTTTCCTTTCCTTTCCCAAGGGGGTTTACTTCCAACTCTTTGCCTCCCCTCAAGGTCATGGCACTAGCATTTTCCCTAGGTGGGGGAATGGTTTGAGATGGGAATCTTGTGGAGCTTGAGGCTTGGGATTTTGACAAATTTGAGGCCATTTGGGATAGTTGGGTTTCCAAGTTGTTCACCCTAAGGTTGTTAGCCTCCCTATCCTTCCTTGCTTCCTCTCTATCCCTCCTTGCCTCCTCCCTATCTTTCTCTTGATTGGCAAGGAGTGTTTGCAAGATGTCACTCAAGTTCCCTTGAGAAGAAGAATTCCCTTGATTTGGACCTTGGTTTGGTTGTCTTTGGGATTGAGAATTACTTGGAAAATTTGAGTTGTTGGGTCTTGGGTTGTTGAAATTTCTTTGGGGATTTTGGTTGAAATTAGAGTTTCGGTTTTGGGTTGGATTTTGGGCTCTCAAGTGATTGAATTGGCCATTTTCAAAACTCTTTGACTTGTCTCCTCCCCACCCCAAAAGATCACGATTTCCCACTTGGTTATACATTCCTCCACCACTTGGGTTTCTAGCATTGTAATTCCCATACCCCATGGCATTGACACTCTCCATGGTGGCTCCTTGCTCAATCATGATGTAACATGTATTTGTAGCATGGTCACCTCCACAATATGAACATTCAAGTGATTCGGGGTGTTGAGAAAATGAGCTACTTTTGTTGACAACCAAGTTGGACACCATGCTTTTGAGTTCACCCATCTCTTTCATGATTTTGTGATTTTGAGAGGCATAAGGATCTTCCAT
Organism: Heliosperma pusillum; assembly: GCA_022085475.1. Classification (NCBI taxonomy): domain Eukaryota; kingdom Viridiplantae; phylum Streptophyta; class Magnoliopsida; order Caryophyllales; family Caryophyllaceae; genus Heliosperma; species Heliosperma pusillum. Next base: position 5,060 of record JAIUZE010023389.1, read on the forward strand.
TGAAGATACATTTCTAGAGCTTCCTCCCCTTTCATTCTTCCTCCCGTAGCTTCTTGTGTTCATAGCCAACTTCTCAATAATGTTGTTGGCCTCGGCCGCATTAAGTGTATCAATGCCACCTCCGGTGGCGGCTATAATCATCCGTTGGTCGTTTTGGCATAACCCTTCATTGAAGGCCGTCAATAAATCGTCCCCCGACATCCCATGATACGGGCACCTTGCCACGAGGCTTTTAAAGCGCTCCCAATAGTCATAGAGGGTTTCCCCCATGTCTTGCTCAATGGTAGTGATGAGCTTCTTTGAGTGGTTATGCCTTGAATCCGGGTAATATTTCTCAAGAAATTTCTTCTTCAAACCCACCCAAGTGGTGACGGAATGGGCCGAAAGACAAAATAACCATTCCTTAGCGGCATCTTGTAAAGAGAACGGAAATGCCCTAAGCTTAAATTGGTCTTCGGTCACTCCTTGGGGAATGGCCCCTTGGCAAATCATGTGGAATTCGGCCAAGTGCCTATTTGGGTCATTTCCCACCATTCCGTTGAATCTAGGCAAGTTATGGACAAAGAACCCCTTTAGCTCGAAGTTTACATCCCCCATGGGAGGGTATGCGATACATAGCGGTTGCTCTTCGTAGTTTCTTGCCCGGATCTCACCAATCGTTCTATTATCTTCCATTTCGGGTGGGTAGATGATGTTCAAGGGAGATGGTCTCCTAGGAGGTGACTCAAACACTTGCTCTTGTTGTTCTTGAAAAATATTGTTCCCCAACTCCTCTTCACTAGGCTCCCTCCCAAAGGGTCTCCTATAGAGGGGATTCGAAAACAACCAATTGGAAATGCTACTTGAGGAGGGATCAATGTCTTGGTCACCAAGTCCTTCTTGTGACCTAGGCATAAACTTTTAAAAACAACTCCACAACACAATTAGTAACTTCAACACCAAGTAACCTACAAACAATACAAAAAGAAATATTTGAAAAACAATCTAAACAAAGTATGACACTAACAAGAGTTTCAATTTGATACTTAGCTATATTGCCATCCCCGGCAACGGCGCCAAATTTGACGGAGCTAAAACACGGTGTCGTTAATTCCGCAAATTAGCTAGGCCAAATAACAATTTATAAAACCAAATCTAGACTCAACCCAACCTAAATAAAAAGGGTAGTAAGGGTAAGAAAAGGATCGAACCCAAGGGAAAGCGGTATTAGCTAAAATAATCTAATCTAGACTCTTGCAAAATATCAATTAACAAAACTAAATGACTCTAATCACAAATCAAAACACTAATTACTAATTAAGACACTAATTAAAACAAAGACTTAAATTAATTACAAACTATGATATTCACAATGGAAAACATGTAGGAAAACATAAATGGGGGAATTTGGGTATAAAGATGAGTTAACATGAAACATGAGATTCTAGTTTAGGCACTAGCACAAACATCTTCAATGCAAGTAATCAAATATGTGAGAAAATACTTAGTGTAATTATCCCAAGTAACACAACAATTAGCAAAGATGACTCCTTTCTTCCTCTCTTCTCATTTATCTAATACCATCTCCTAAGAAATAGTCAACATGAATTAAACCACCCAAAATTGACCCTTTACAACTAAATCCACACTTATTAAAACATAAGCATAAACAAAGGAGTAAGCTTTAAGCATTCAACCAAAGGATTAAGCTAGAATTATGCAATTCAACATTAAACCATGTAAAAATCACACAACATACAATTTATTTCTCAAAAGACTCAAACTTTTAAACCAAAGATGAAACCTTTCAAGTCTACTTCACACATTCAAGCATAGGGTGACAATTCCTACCAAGAACAAGCATTTATCAAGTAAACAAAATGTCAAGCTAGTCAAACCAAACATTCATTCACTCAACATAATAGATTAACATAAACAAATTGCATTAAATAAAGAAGAAGAGGATTATAGAGTCATACAATGCTAAAGGTGTGAACTTGTTCAAATTACACCAAGTAATGAAAAGATTAGCTACCCATAGTCTTCATATTACAACCAATTTCTAAATAAAACCAAATTACAAGAGACAAAGTTGAAGAACAAAGTAGAGAATTTCTAAGGAAAATATGATGTTTCAATGTTGTATGCTTGGCCCCCTTCTCTCTCTTCAGTTTTCTTCTTATATACCCTTGGTCCGCAAACCTAGGGGCCTTGAAAGGTGGGCTTCCAAAAGACAAGACGGAGAAATGAAGAAATCCCGTGCTGAGAAAGGACGCAGGCTGCGTCCTACGACGCAGGCTGCGTCCTCGTGCTGACGCAGGCTGCGTCGTGATGACGCAGGCTGCGTCGAGCACTGCCCAATTTTCCCTTGCTTTTCCTTCTTGACTTTCGTTGACCCATGGATTTTTGGCCCCGCCTTGACTTCCATTGACCCATTGGGTTTGGTCTTCATGCCTTGATGATTCATTGCTAGCCCACTCCAATTTCCGGGTTTTTGGGTCTCGGGTTTCGGGTTTGACTTTCATTGACTTTTGGGTTTTGACTCTCAAAATTGACTTAAAATACTAAATACTAACATTATTACAAAAACTAAAATTAACATAAAACAAAGCTAATGACCCGTAAAAAGTAAAACGAAAGACTCTAAAAATTACTACTAGACACGACAATATTTGGTGTTGTCAGTTGCATTGCATGCATATAATCGATAACATATTAAATACGAACGATTTCCCTAATAATTAGTAGAGGCCGCTATCGAGGTGGGCGGGATTAGGTGTTCGATTAAAGAACTTCCTCATACGTACCCTCACCCCTTACTCCAGATCTCTGTGAACATCCGTGTTCATTGGCATCCACTAGAGTCATTCTAGACATAGAATGTTAAGGGTAGCGAGTTCTTAGTGTTAATGTTATTACTTTATGTCTTGACATGATATAAAGTATTCGAACGGTTCCAATTTCCCATAAAAATTGGTGGCGACTCCACAAATGCGTATTTTTACGCTTGTCCTCCTAAGCACGTCCCTCTGGTCCCCCTGTGTACCAAAGTAGGTCATCGCCTGACCCAGGTCATAAGCACGTGCACTATCTTTGTAATACTCCGTATTTATATGTGATGGGGGCTCGGCCGAGTAAGGCTTACTCGACCTAGTACATAGTGTACACGGCCGAGTATAGGCCACTTGACCGAGTGAAATTGGCTGGTGTGTTTTGAGTGGTTCTGATCTCGCGTACTCGGCTGAGTGACATCGGCACTCGACCGAGTACATATTGTACTCGACCGAGTACGACGGGTTTCGAGGTTAGATCGGACGAGTGATTAAAGGGTTATTATGAGGAATTAGTTTCATAATCAATTTTACGCTTTCATAATTACAAACCCTAGTTTCCAAATTCTCTTTAATTCCTCAAGAACCATTTGATCATCTCGTGCCAGATTTGATTGTTAGCATTGCCTTGATTGATTACCTTGGTAAGTATGCTTGTTTATGATTCATTTGTGATTATTGTGGTAACCCTAATTGAATTGGGGGAAAGGGAATGAACTTTGTGTTGATTATGTGATTGTTGATTTTTTAGGAGGGGACTTCATAGAATAACGCTTCTGATTACTTGTGCTATTTGCGGCTTTTCAATAAGGTAGGGTTTCCCTACTCAGTGTTGCATTACTAATTGATGTGATAAGATGTTATGATTCTTGTTATGTGATTGATGATGGTGTTGATAGAGTTCGGGTTTGGGCTTGTTGACGATGGTTACTATGTTACTATGGGCACTATGATTTGGTGATTCCGTTGGGAGACGGATCACACCCCGAGTTCGCCCCCGTGGTTATCTTGCCACGCGGGGGATGTGCACATTAATGATCCGGGTTCCCTCGCTGCGGTGAGAGGGATTGACGACGCCTGTGGCTGCGGTTCAGGGTCAATAGGTGGTTTTGTAAAGGAAGCTGGTAATCCGAGTCTACCGAGGTGTCCGCTGCGGTGGCCCTCTGGTTTCTCTTTCCCTTGTGCTTATCTTGTACATTGGTCGGTATATGCGAATACTGTCCCCGTTATTGTTTTAAAAAACTGTGATGATCCATTGGGGAATGGGGAGCAGGTGATCAACAAGTAATTTATTGAGCTGTGATGGGATGTTGAAGTGATCACCACTATCGAGTCATAGCTTCTGCGGAGTCTACTAGAGTAGTGCATTAGACATTACTTCAATTTATCTTATGATTGTCATTTTGGATTATTGGTCTAGACGGTATGCCGTCTAGTTTAAGACGATGTGCTGATATTTAAACATTGATTAAATAGATATTGTTTCCTTTATCGCTTGAATTGATATGTACTACCTCGGGCAACCGAGATAGTAGCACTCCCAGGTGCTAAGGAGGTCTTGTAAGGCACCTTGGTGTATGAGGGTGTTACAATCCTCTCCATGGCAGAAATCATGAGGAGTGACCAACATAGTCTATGGAGCCGGTTTTCCGTAACCGCTCCATATAAAACACACCTTCAATTCGGACACCAAATATCATAATCACAATCAATCACCCAAACTCCTATCAACATGTCACAATCATATCATAATTCACATCAATCTATCACATACACATAAACCGAGTAGGATTAATCTACATTTTAGCAATAGTAATCACAAGCAAGCTCACACAAGAAGGCTAGAAGTACTCCTCTAGAAAATCACCACCTACAATAACACAATAATACAAATTACTACCAATTCATAACACAATATTAGTAAATTACTAATTACAACTATTTTCCCCTACTTCTTAGACTTGCAAATCGATAAACTATAATCTAGGTCAAATTATCCTAAATTCTATACTAATAAGCATCAAACTATAATTTACAACATTTTTCCCCAATTTATATGATATTTAACAAAAATTCTATAATCTATTATCTTTATTCCCAAATTCTAATTTAGTAGCAATAATCTATCTCAGGATAATCAAGATAATCTAATCCAAACAACATTACTCAACTTAATAACATAAATCTCAACCTAGTAATCAATCTAACTAACATAATCATACTAATTATACTAAACTAAACTTAAAAGATGATTAGATGAAATTACAAGATTAAGGATGAAGATGACTTACAAGAACTGAAAAATAGGAAAGAAATATCTAAAAGATTGATTTTCTCAACAAATCCAAGAGCAAGATTAAGGAGTAACTAAAGAGTAATTATGGATTAATTAAAGAAATATTAGAGAGTTTATGAGAGTTTTAGACATTTTAGTTGTTTTCCTAATTAATTAAAGAGTAATTAGACATTTTAGTTGTTTTCCTAATGTGATTATTTCTTATAGAATCATGCTTACTATTCCAATAACTGTTGCAAGCGCGAAAAGAAGTTTTTCGAAACTCAAATTGTTGAAATCTTATTTGTGATCTAGAATATCACAAGAAAGGTCCAATGGTTTAGCGTTGATAGCGATCGAGAATGATATTTTAGAGCAATTGGAATATAAAGATATAGTTGATGTGTTTGCTTCTCAAAACGCTAGGCGATCAACTATATGTTTAATGTTTTGTCGAAACAGTAATTTTATATTGTTTTTATGAGATAATGGGAATTGTTTATATATATTTTATTGTCTTGGGGCCTCCGTCTTTGATTCCGAACATGGCCACCAAAAATCATTGGCCGCCCCTGGGTGCTAGCATACGAGAATCAAAAGTGGATGCAGGTTGGAGGGAGAATCTTTGTGCCTCAGCGGGTTGGATTGTTTATAGCCATAATGGTAGAGTTATTTATAAAGGTGGCACTAAGTTCATGGTTGAATCGCCTTTACAAGCGCAAACTCGGGGTGTTCAGGAGGTCTTGTAATAATGGGTTCCTACATGATATTTCAACAGATTGTCTTCAAATTTTGCTTCGAATTGTGGGAAATGAGAAGGCTCATTATCTGATTGTGGGACTGCTTAAGGATACTGTTGGCCTATTTACTTTGTTTCATTGTATATGTTTTAGTTTTGTACTTAAAAACTTTAATAAACGAGCTCATATCCGTCTTTAGTGAATATGAAACGGAGCCTCAGTCATAAGGAGATAAGTGGAGAATTAAATGAATTCTCATTTACCCTCCCACTAACCTATTTTTAAGAGGTAATTTGATCCATTTTCATTGAAGACGGTTATACGCCGTCTTCAATGAAAATTTGTGATTAAATTTAAGTCAAGTTAATAGGGAGTATAACGTAAGTTGAATATTTAAGTGTGGTAGTGAGTGCGTTAGTGGAGAAGTTGAGAGAAACACTCCAACTCCTCCAAACCCGGTGATTCATTATTAATCTCTCATCTCCAATGTAATTCCTTACTTGGAAACAAAAAAACATTTCCCATCAAATGGGTACCCAAAAATTGATGTTAACTCTTCTCCTTACTTGTCTAGTAACACTTTCCCTCATCTACATCTCAACAAAACTCACAAAACCCAGTAATATATTTCAAGTCAACTCCCCAAAAAAACTAAAATTACTCAAAACCAACACCACACAAAACTACCCTGTTTCATTTGCCTACTTGATCTCTGCATCAAAAGGAGATGTTATAAGGCTTAAGCGAACTTTGCTTTCTCTTTATCACCCTGGAAACTTCTATTTGATTCATTTGGACTACGACGCGCCACCATCAGAGCATTCAGAAATCGCACATTTCGTCGCAAATGTTGAAGTTTTTAATCAAATGGGAAATGTTTGGATTGTTGGAAAACCCAATTTGGTAACATATAGAGGTCCGACTATGCTTGCTACAACCTTACACGCTATGTCGATTCTTCTAAACACTTGTCAATGGGATTGGTTCATCAATCTTAGTGCTTCTGATTATCCTTTGGTTACTCAAGATGGTATGGTGAGTCACTGACTTTTATTTATAATTACGTTTTTGATACAAACAAATGACGAGTTTTACATGTAGTTATTTTAACTTGATATATCATTCTCTACAGATTTAATACATGCCTTCTCCAACGTACCAAAGGATCTCAACTTTATTCAGCACTCAAGTCACTTAGGATGGAAACTGTAAGAAGTTTTCCCAAACTATTCATTTTTGAGTTGGTGTCTCCTGTGACAGATCGCATATATTAACGGATAAAATTCGACTATTTTATGATAACAAGTAACTACACATAAATTATTATTTTCTCCGACTGCGTCAATAGTTTTAGCTTGTGTAAACTATTGACTGAAACAAATAAGTAATTACAAGATAATGGTTACATTTATAATGACAATTTTTTGTCGGTGGATTAATGTTGAGGTTGAATGTGGGTCTTTCAGGAATAAGAGGGGGAAACCAATAATAATTGACCCAGCATTATATAGTTTAAACAAGTCAGAAATATGGTGGGTTATCAAGCAGAGGGATCTCCCAACTTCTTTCAAACTGTATACAGGTTTGTTTTATATCATTTCTAATTATATTCTTTAATACGGAGTAATAATTAATTACTCTCTATCTGATTACTGATTTAGTTGCTTTCTGTGGTGTTCGTTATACTCCGTACTGTCCGTAGTACATTAATATCCATTTTAAAAAAATGTAATTGTACATAGGTAACATCATTGCAATTTGCTTAAAGATTTGATCTACCCAATATGTGCGTTTAAAGAAATAAAATAGTAATTTTGTTTGGTTCATTTGTTTTAACTTTTTTTTTTTTTCAATTTCAGTAGGTCTTGCTTAAGACGGGTCGGATCTTGCGACGGGTATTTTGTGAGAGGAAATGGGTAGAGGGGACAAGGTGGGCACCCCCCATGTGCTTCCCACTCACCCTTAATGGCTATTTTGTGAGAGAATATGGTATTCGTCTTAAGGTTAAGACGGATACCCCCGTCTTAAATAAGAATTTGTGTTGCAATTTATATGCAATTAATTAAAGAAAAAAACGACCGACAAGAATAACTGCCTAAATGGATTATAATAATAACGGAGTACCCTAAGTTTGACATTTTGCCCGAAATACCCAAATTTTTTACCCGAAAACCTTTGAGTGACCATAACTCGGCTTTACAAACTTGAAAAATGACAATTTTTTTTTTCAAATTGTTCATCTTTCCGGGAACTATGATTTGAAAAAAAAAATTAGCGTGTTCTGAACTCCTGACCAAGAGATATGACAACTCAAAGTTTGTTCAGTAAAAAAACTTTGACATACAAAAACTGCTCGTCACGGAATCCAAATACAACTAATTTTTTTTTTTCAGATCTTAGCTCTCGGAAAGATGAACGATTTGAAAAAAAAATCGTCATTTTCCGAGTTTGTAAACCCGGCTTAGGTCACTCAAAGTTTTTCGGGTAAAAATTTTGGGTATTTCAGAGTTAGAGGGTACCGTATGAATTTTCCGTAATATTAATGAGCAATGCAAGTATTGGTTTTAATTTTTTTTTTTTAAATTTGTCGGGTTGGTTGGTTAGACGATTGGGTGATTAGTAGACCTGGCAAATGGGTCAAACGGGTCGGGTTTGGGTCGGGTCAGTTTGGGTCGGGTCATTTCGGGTTTACTCAACCTTTCGGGTCGGGTCGGGTCGGGTCGGGTCGCGTTCGGGTTTGGGTCAGTTTCGGGTTTGGGTCACTTCGGGTTTGGGCCATTTCGGGTTTGGGTCATTTTGGGTCAGGTCATTTCAAATTCATATCCGATTTATTTAGGCCATTTTCGGTTCAAAATGATCAAGTTAGTTTTCAAGTTAAGCTCAGCGTCGAGCCAAACTCGCACGGGCCAGCTTGGACCAAGCCACCAAGCCGAGCTTGAGCTGCATATGGGCCGTCTCGTCTCATTATCACCCCTAATCACAAGAAATTGGGTCATTTAGGTTCATTTCAAATCGGGTTGTATGTGGGTCGGTGGTTTCGTGTCGGGTTATTTTGGGTCGGGTCTCTTTCGGGTCAGTCAAGGTTCGGGTCGGGTCGGGTCGGGTCGGGTCGGGTCAATACGGGTTTCGGGTCATCCTCGGGTCATGCAATTCCGGGTCACTTTCGGGTCTCGGGTCAGCCTTATCGGGTCGGGTTATTCGGGTCGGGTCAGTTTTGCCAGGTCTAGTGATTAGTGGTTAGTGGCATGTGAAGTTAGGTTGTTAAAGTGTTAACTAAGATAATACACGTAAAGCATATACGGCATAGAAGTATAAGGAAAGCATGTGTTACGTCTAGACCTCACATATGATTGATATGAAATTACAAATACTTCGTATATGATTAATACTCCCTCCAATTCAATCCAAACTACCCACTTGTTTTTAGGTGGTTTTCGATGCACGACTTTGACCGCGTTTTTCTTCCTTTATATATAGAATTATTTTACAAAAAATATAATTTTATGAAAGATATTTCCGTGACAAAACCAAATATATTACTTCCGTCTTTCAAAGTTATTTATATTCCGATCTATAAACAGTCAAAGTTTTGAAAGTTTGACCTCCAAACAGCAAGTAGGTAGTTTGGATTGAATTAGAGGGACTACCTTACATCAAGCTAAGATAAGCTAAGATATTGTTCACCACACACTAGTGACTTGTTTGGTGTGGTACTTCTTCGCCATAATAGTAGCCATCCACTAGCCATTTACTTTCTTAGCTATATAAGGGGATTGCTATACAAAATTGCTATATCCCGCCCCTATATTACTCATCCCGTCCCATAATTTTATTTTACTTTCCAATTTTGCCTTTCTCACTAAAACATCTCTTTAAAATTATTTTTTACCGTTAATTCGAAAATGAGTGACGGTAATGAATTTTTCGATTATCTTTATAATTCGTACGATAATTATGATAACGAACCTCGATTTGCAAACGATTGGAACGCGCAACAACATTATCGTTATAACGATGAAGACAATAATTATCGTTACGGCGAGGAAAGCGGTTATGATGACGGGAACGACAATGCGGGTCACGAAAATGACGAGGAGGAACGGGAGAACGCGGAAAATGAAGCTGAAGATTGTCGAAACACCGAAAATGCGACGGTAAATTACGATTTACGAATTTTTTTTTTGTTAGTCGACATATGAAATCGTGTCAGATCCGTTTCATTTGGTATAGTATAAGTATCACATGGAAAAGCGTCCCCCGTTTAAATTGATCATATGGGATCGGTATGGACCTTACGTAAGCAAGACCAAGGTTCTGGAGAAACCGCTAAGGAAATCAGCTACAAAAAATTTTATGTGTCGATTTGCACTTAAGCTGGTAAAAAGAGGTTTGGCAATGTGGGTAGTGTTTCTAAAATGTGGGTTTCACAATCACTCTTTTGGAGAGTTCCTTGAAGGTCATAAACGTAGAGCACAATTTAATGATGAACAAAAGGAATTTATTAAGCAACAACGTCAGTCTCATGTGAAACGTGAAACCGGGGATGGTTAGATATGCTTTCACACGTTTGTTTCCTGATCAACGGGCACCGCGCTTGAAACAAATTTACAATGAAAATGCCCGACTTAGTGCAAAAGATAGAGACGGGAGGAATAGTGTGCAATATATGTTGCATTTGGCCACCGAAGCTAGCTATATTCGTGAGTTCATGGTAAATGAGGAAACAAGTGCTCTTGAACGTGTTTGGTTTGTTCACCCTCGGGCAGCGGAAATGTTTAAAGCGTGACCAAATGTTATTCTGATAGACTCTACATATAAAACCAACAAATACAATCTTATTTTGGTTCAATGTGTTGGTGTCACGCCTGTTGGGAAAAGTTTTTTAATAGGCTATGCATTGATTAAGAGAGAAAACACTGATGGCTATACTTGGGTTTTGAGGAGGCTAGAATCATTGTTGGAACCTTGTGTGAGGCTGACGGTCATTGTCACTGATCACGAACCCGGTCTAATTGCAGCACTTCCCCATGTATTTCGCACATCCCATCATTTCTTGTGCCTGTGGCATATTTACAATGTAGTTGAGACGAGAGCAACAAACTCGGAAAAAGATGGAAATTTCGGGAAACGTTTAGCACATGGTGCTTGGAAGAAAGTGATTGAAGCAAAAACGCTTGAGGATTGTCAAAGGGAGTAGGGAGAGTTAAGGAGAAAGTATTTTTGTTATCCTGGACTTATCACTTATCTTCAAACTCAATGGTGGGTTAAAATTCATATGTTTGCCAAATGTTACACAAATTTGGTGGTTCATTTTGGTAACACATGTATATCTAGAGTTGAGTCCGCTCATACGCAATTGAAGATGTGGTTAGGATCAGCTGAGCTTACCTTGGATTACGAGTATTGGTCAAGGTAAGTACGTGGAACACCCATAGTAAGTACCTGGTCAAGGTAAGTACGTTGATGTACTCGGGTTAGTACGTCTAGCATGCTCCACGCCAGATTGATTACGAGTATTGGACTTCCTTGGACGGCCACGAGGTATATCTATAATTTCCGGGGGTTCAACAACCTCGTTCTCGGGAAACAACTTACTGAACAGCGTCTCAATAATATCTCTTTGGACTGAATTGTGGGATGTTCGAACTTTATTGAAAAGATCCCCCATCACTTCATTACGGTCACAACGACGATGACTGGATTTTGTTTAAGCCAACTTTGACCAAAATTCATGCACATCATCTGGGTGGATTCTTAGTGTAACATTTTGTGTAAGCCCGTCTCCACAAGTTGTTCAAGGTAAGCTCAGCTGATCCTAACCACATCTTCAATTGCGTATGAGTGGACTCAATTCTAGATGTACATGTTTTACCAAAATGAACCACCAAATTTGTGTAACATTTGGCAAACATATGAATTTTAACCCACCATTGAGTCTGAAGATAAGTGATAAGTCCGGGATAACAAAAATACTTTCTCCTTAACTCTCCCCACTCCCTTTGACAATCCTCAAGCGTTTTTGTTTCAATCACTTTTTTCCAAGCACCATGTGCTAAACGTTTCCCGATATTTCCATCTTTTTCCGAGTTTGTTGCTCTCGTCTCAACTACATTGTAAATATGCCACAGGCACAAGAAATGATGGGATGTGGGAAATACATGGGGAAGTGCTGCAATTAGACCGGCTTCGTGATCAGTGACAATCCAATGACCGTCGGCCTCACACAAGGTTCCAACAATGATTCCAGCCTCCTCAAAACTCAAGTATAACCATTAGTGTTTTCTCTCTTAATCAATGCATAGCCTATTAAAAAACTTTTCCCAACAGGCGTGACACCAACACATTAAACCAAAATAAGATTGTATTTGTTGGTTTTATATGTAGAGTCTATCAAAATAACATTTGGCCACACTTTAAACATTTGCGCTGCCTGATGGTGAACAGACCAAACACGTTAAAGAGCACTTGTTTCCTCATTTACAATTAACTCACGGATATAGCTAGCTTCGGTGGCAAAATGCAACATATATTGCATACTATTTCTCTTGTCTCTATCATTTGCACTAAGTCGGGCATTTTCATTGTAAATTTGTTTCAAGCGCGGTGCCGGTTGATCAGGAAACAAACGTGTGAAAGCATATCTAATCATCCCTGGTTTCACATTAGACTGACGTTGTTGCTTAATATATTCCTTTTGTTCATCATTAAATTGTGCTCTACGTCTATGACCTTCAAGGAACTCTCCAAAAGAGTGATTGTGAAACCCACATTTTGGAAACACTACCCACATTGCCAAACCTCTTTTTACCACCTAAGTGCAAATCGACACATAAAATTTTTTGTAGCTGATTTCCTTAGCGGTTTCTCCGGAACCTTGGCCTTGCTTACGTAAGGTCCATATCGATCACATGTGATCAATTTAAACGGGGGACGCTTTTCCATGTGATACTTATACTATACCAAATGAAACCCTAACCCATAAGCAACCTCATTATATTTATTGAATGCTTCCTCAAACGTTGTAAACGGATTTTCAAAGACAAAAGAATCGCCGTAATCAACACTGTCCCCCGTCGGTCCTTCATTATTTTCCAAATTAATTCCATTAAAAATTATATATACATTTTTTTTATTTTAAAAAAAACGATTTAAAATAAATAAAAAATATAAAAACACTAAATACACGAATGTGCCTGAGCTATTTCGTGTGAAATGCACGTCTAGGCGTAGGCTCATTCGTGCAGATCACACGAAATGGCCTGAGTCCATTCGTGTGGATTACACGTTTGGGTCTGGGCTCATTCGTGTAATCCACACGAATGGGCTTGGGCCATTTCGTGTGATTTGCACAAAAAAGCCTGGGCTATTTCGTGTATTTCACACGTTTTGGCCTTGGTCATTTCACGGATCTGACACGATTTCATACGTCGACTAAGAAAAAAAATTCGTAAATCAAAATTTACCGTCGCATTTTCGGTGTTTCGACAATCTTCAGCTTCATTTTCCGCGTTCTCCCGTTTCTCTTCGTCATTTTCGTGACCCGCATTGTCATTCCCGTCATCATAGCCACTTTCCTCGCCGTAACGATAATTATAGTCTTCATCGTTATAACGATAATGTTGTTGCGCGTTCCAATCGTTTGCAAATCGAGGTTCCTTATCATAATTATTGTACGAATTATAAAGATAATCGAAAAACTCATTACCGTCACTCACTTTCGAATTAACGGTAAAAATTAATTTTAGAGAGATGTTTTAGTGAGAAGGGCAAAATTGAAAAGTAAAATAAAATTAGGGGGCGGGATGAGTAATATAGGGACGAGATATATCAATTTTGCTTTATAAACCAATCACCATTATCATCCTCTCATTTCCGGTGCTCATGGGGTCTTGTTTACTTTTATGCAAAAACAATTTTATACAATTAGTTAATTTTAAACATTGAAAAGAGAAAACTTGTGACTCTACACCTTATACATAATAGAATATAACCATAATATATGGGTCTCAACCATTACCTTAAGGTTTTTGTTGAGATGATTCATCTATCATGGTATCAGAGCCAGTGTGACCGAAAGCCACGAGTTCAAACCCTGACAGTACCCAATATCTCAAAAACTCACCAAGTGGAAAACCCGCACATGGTATGGGGGCCTGTGCACTAACCACTTTTCAAGCCCAATGCGCATTCGAGTGAGGGGGCATAATAGAATATAACATATAATATATGTGCCTTAACCATCATCTTAAGATTTTGGTTAAGAGAGTATAACATGATCTATCTCAAAAGGAAATCGAGTGATCATCATGTTATTTCATTTCATAATTTGAGTATTTTAAAAATTCATCTACTAAAACTAAGTTGTAACGAAAACATTACATGATAAATTCTGATACTCATAACATAGGTCCATAAGTTAGTTAACATCAAAGCAACCCTTATTGGTCACTGTATATAAAAAGTTACGGAAAATTCTCACGAACCTCCGAGGTTTGATATTTTGTCCGAAATATCCAAAAATTTTACTCGAAAAACATTAAGCAACCATAACTCGTGTTTACAAACTCGAAAAAGGAAGATTTTTTTTTTCAAATCGTAACTCTCGGAAGATGAACGATTTGAAAATTAAATCTTCATTTTTCGAGTTTGTAAACACAAATTATGGTCGCTTAATGTTTTTCTGGTAAAATGTTTAGGCATTTCAGGCAAAGTTTCAAATCTTAGGGATACTGTAAGAATTTTCCAAAAAAATAAAAATAAATTCACATACTGTATATAATTTATTATTTTCAAGTATGGTCCATTCATGTGTGTTTTCCCTATTCAAAGTTCCATAACCAATGAATTACTACAATCTAGGTATAAATATATTGTTCGGTGGGTAGACCATAAATAGGGAGTAAATAGCTTAGATCCATAATGCACTTTTTTATGTTAGTTATCAAATCGGTAGGCAAACGTCAGTTAATCTGGCACTTTCTCAATTTTTCTATGGTTATAACTATAATAACTAATGTCATACATTGTGTAGGGAAGTTTGTATTTAAGTCCAATTATTAAACGTCGCTAAGTTCCAAATTGTTAAGCAAGTAGTAGGCATTGCCAATTTGGCATAGATTAGTTTTTATGTACTCGTAGTACATATGTTAAATTAATAAACTATGCTTCACATGGTCGCCAACTCGCCATTGTTAACGGCTAAACTAAGTTTCCTCTTATCTATTTAGAAATTTGTGTTTTTTCCCCTTTTTCCATTGACACAATAGTATTTTATAGCGTATATGAAGCTTATTGATGCACCAATTCAACATATTTCAATACGGAGTAATAAGCTTATTGATTTTGACAAAAATAAATTAAAATAAGAATTTTATAATAACGTGAATAAAAGTACACGTATTATTTAAAGAAAATTTAAAGAGGGTAAAGTTATACGAAGTATTTTCTTTATTTTCAAACAAAAAACAACTTTACAAAGTTTAGATAAAGATAACTGGACTTTCATACCGATGACTTGAATTAACTCGCAAAAGATATTATACATATGTCTTGAAACATTTTACATTTTTTCGTTTTTAAGAAAATATCTATAAATTATAGAAAAAGATAGGAGTATTATGGTCTAAAGCATAAGCATGTGATGAGATCCTTAAAGCAACCAAATAATAGCTGATTTCCTTAAAGTCATATGCACCTATTCTCATTTGCGACGGATACTTTTTGTTACAAGGTGGAGACGAGTCAAATATCGTCATATTAACGACAAATGTGTTCACAACTGTTATAGCTTAGAAAATAGGTCTGGTCACGAGAAAGACTTATTGAGGCATGTATAAGGATACTTTAGGTCCTTATATGGGGGTTTGCTCCTCACTTGATTATATTTATTTGTTATAACTATCAAAATTATGAACCAAATAAAAGTAATAATTATACAACTCCGTATAAAAAAGGGCATGTTAGTTTGTTACTTGTAACTTATGTATAAGCAGCAGATACACCTTCGTAGTTGGCTACTTGATCTACATCACTAGATTATCACATGCAAAACCTCATTGAAGGCACATGATTTCTGCTCCGACCTTTTTTTTTTCCTTAAAAACAACTCATTATTACTTTGCCTAACACTTTTAAGAATCTGGTAAGTTATTGACTCACCTCAACTAATCCTTGGGATATAAAGAAAAAGGGTTACTCTTGAAGTATCATAGAAATGAGGTTCATAATATTTTGAGTATAAGAACGTGATAGGTAAATCATACTATGCTCCTCACGTCTCAATTATTATTATTTATTTACTTTTTCATTTGATACGAACACAAGGTAAATAAATGGGGTATATTTCCAAAATAATTTCAAATATGGTTGTTGATAATTGATAAGCAAGATCAAAACGTTATAAGAAGTGGGCCATTAATATATCTGTTTGGTATTCACCAGATTATTATTAGCAGAAACATATTGGTCAAACAGATTGTAAATGATAGATTGGGTTGATAGGTTCGACTATTATATTTCAAATAGCAGATTTACTAGGAATATTTGGTAATTAGCGGGTTTAGATTAATAGATTGTTATATCTATATGTAAATACTTGACATATTCACCTTTTGTAATCTACTAAAGTGAATATGCCGTTCCCCTTAGCATATTGTAAAACAATAGATTGAAGCTCAATCTACTATTTCGATATGCTATTTACCAAACGTTTAAACAACATATTGAGAAGTCAAACATGCTAAATGTCTTCAATATGCTAAAAATTAGTCAATCTATTGTTTACCAAATACCTTTCAATATAATTTAATTCATTAAAAAAAGGGTTTTTTGTCAAACACAACCTTTAAAAATCTTTTTCTTCCAAACACCACCTTTAAAAAACTATTTATCAAACACAACCTTTAAAAATCTTTTTTTGTCCAAACACGACAATTTGGCCGGATTCCGTCTACTAAATTGATTTCCGGCAATTAAAATGTTTGACATGTGTGATCTTGTTTGACTTTCTGTTTTGTTTTCTCTTCATTTCACTTCCCTCTCCTTTTCATTTTCCCTCCATTAATTTATCAACCTCTTTCTATTTAATACCCACAAAATATTCTTTCTCTCCCTACCTTCATCTTTCTCACCTTTAAACCCAACCCCTTTAAAATTTTTCTATGTTAATAATGTTCAGTAGTAGCTCACTGTCTTCGTCGCCAACTACGCTCCTCAAATATCGTTGTGGAATTCCTGCCTCTTTGAAAACTACTTTGACGGAAAGAAACTAGAGGTGATCGTTTGCGCTCTTAGACGGACATGGGCCGGGCTTTTCTTAGAAAAAATGTCCTGCGGGCCTAATATGCCTTGTCCAAGCCCGCTTAAGCGGCCTTACTAGGGTTGTCCATGTCCGCCTAATTTAAGCTAGCGGGCTTGTCCATGGGCTTGCAGGCTTGAATGTAAAATATATTAAACTAATTTTTTTTTATTAAAATTAAGGCTAAAGTAGACTTAACATATATTCCGAATTAACCAAAACATCGCAAACTCAACTTAACATATACAAATTCTATAATTAAGCATGATTATTTTGAAATTACAAGTCTCCAAAAAAAGTAACGATATAAAAACAATTATAACTATTTACTTTATCACTAATACAAATTTTATTTCATTTACTCTTGTTGTATATTTTTACTTTATCAGGTTTTGTTTATATGAAGCATAATTTTTTAATTTTATATATGTTTAGCGGGCTTGGCGGGCTTGTCCATGGGCTTCTTAATCATGTCCATATCCCCCCACGAAAAATAGTGGGCCGGGCTTGGCTCGTCCGTCAAATAATTTTTTAAATTTCTTCTTGTCCAAGCCCGCTTAAATAGCGGGCCAAACGGGTAGGGCCAAACGGGCCGGCCCGAAGTTGATCAGCTCTGAAAGAAATACAGGTAGAAGGTTTTTAACATGTAAGTTTTATCACCCAGAAACTGGAATGCGTGGTTGCAACTATTTCAAATGGGTTGACGATCCCTTGAATGAAGTTGATGGTTTGAAGTCGGAAATTGCGGAACAAAAAATGAGATTAGAACAATTAGAAGACCAAAAGTGTTGTTGTGAGACTACAATTGAGGAAATGACGGTAAAATTGAAATTTCTAAGGAAGAAGAATAAAAAGATGAATTTGATTGCACGTGAGTTCAATCAACAAAAACCAAGCACTAACTTATTTTTTTTTAGCAAAAATCCCCAATTATTTTGATTGCATGTGAGTTCAATCAGCAAAAGTTCTCAATCAACAAAAACCCTCAATCAGGTTTCTATCGATAAACACAAGATAATGATCTGAATTTAGTTGATTAATAATATGTAAAAAGCTAACAGTTAAATAAAGATTAAGATGGTTTTTGTCAAAGAGAGAGGTGAAAAGGAAGAGTGAAAGTGAAAGTGAAAGAAAAAGAAATGGAAATAAATTGTTCACACGTGATAACATAATTAATGTTGACTCATCGCCGGCTTTATTTGATGTTAGTCAAAGTCTGGCCAAATTATCGTGTTTGGACAAAAAATGGTTTTTAAAGGTTGTGTTTGATAAATAGTTTTTAAAGGTGGTGTTTGGAAGAAATTTTTTTTTAAAAGTTGTGTTTGACAAAAAACCCTTAAAAAAATATAAGACTGTAAGAGATAAACCTAGTCTGTTTATTTTTGTTATGGAAACATCTATCGTGCAACTATATGCTTTATAAAAAGTTTGTATGTATAATGGATGAAAAATATGTACCGTTCAAGTGTCGGTCTCGGAAACCACAAAAAAAGGTAGGTGTAAATGAATACACTTGGTCACCAAATTGGTATTTTAAATCGAACCTATATCTTAAAAGTTTAACATCATTTTGCTTGATGATATTATATTTGATGCTAATATTCATTTTAATTGACCACACACCCCATTAGAAATGTATGAAGTAATTTCCATGTTATTAACACAGGTTCTGCATGGACAATATTGTCACGATCCTTTGCCGAGTATTGTATTGTTGGTTGGGACAATCTTCCAAGAACACTTCTCCTTTACTACACCAACTTTGTATCCTCCCCAGAGGGGTACTTCCAAACAGTCATTTGCAACTCTAAGGAGTTCAAGAACACAACTATGAATCACGACCTTCACTACATTACTTGGGATACACCTCCGAAACAACATCCAAGATCACTTGGGCTCAAGGATTACCGCAAAATGGTCCTTAGTAATCGGCCATTTGCTAGGAAGTTCAAGAAAACTGCTCGTGTCCTTGATAAAATTGACCTAGAACTACTTAAAAGACGAAAATGGACTAGTCAGTTTGCATATGGTGGTTGGTGCAACGGAAAATACAACAATTGCTCGGAGTTGGAGGTCGAGAACTATGGTGTTTTGAAACCAGGTGTGGGATCCAGAAGAATCAAAACTTTGCTACAGAAATTGGTTACGTCAAGAAATTCTAATAAATTTCGATGCAAATAAATACCCAATTTTTTGTCCAATAATGATTTTTAATGGGTGCTGTACTCCCAATATTTCTTCATACCTTCATTTGTTTTAGTAGAAAAAGAATTGAATAAAATAGCGGATGATGCTGAGATTACCGTAAACATGTATAGAACTGAGTAAAAGTAACTGTATTTCCTTTTTTTATATACAATTCCATTGACAGCGAGCTATAACATTTTTTTTGGCTTATAAAGTCATAGTTACATCCAAAGTTTTGAGCATAAAATCAAACCCTACTGCTAATCAAATTAAGGAAAAATTACAAATAACCACCAAGTATTTTCGCTTTTTTACAAATAGCCACCATGTATTACGATTTTTACAAATAACCCCCTAACTTTCACGTATACTCCCCAATCACCACCGTATATTTGAACCGCTACTCGTTTTTTCAATTTTCCGAGTCGTTAATGAAAATACTACTCGAAATACCCATTTTACCCCTCTCGTACTCACATTCAGCACCTCTCCCCAAACATTAACTTACTCCTACCTCAATTATGTTTTTCATATTTCCCCAAATTAATTT
Organism: Heliosperma pusillum; assembly: GCA_022085475.1. Taxonomy (NCBI): domain Eukaryota; kingdom Viridiplantae; phylum Streptophyta; class Magnoliopsida; order Caryophyllales; family Caryophyllaceae; genus Heliosperma; species Heliosperma pusillum. The sequence continues at coordinate 24,918 of JAIUZE010023389.1, forward strand.
AGCTTTAGAACCCTAAAACCCCAAAAATCCCCCAAAATCAATTTATGCACATCCCTCCAATTCAACCTGATTAATCCCACAAAATTAATTGATGTAAATCCCTCTGTCATGATTCAAATCACCATAATCACACTTTCTCGTTCGCTTATAAAGTAGAAGACGCTTGATATTTCCGAAGAATCAGCAGCAACAAACCACGAAGATCTTCACAGCAAGCAACAAATTTGTAAGCTTTCATTAACGATTTTCGTCCTAATTGTGCTAGAGGGAGCCATCATCCATACTGTGCTAGAGGGAGCAAGCAACAATTATGTTGATTTTATGATTTTGACCCCTCAACTTATTTGTATTTTTGTTGAACTATGTTAGTGGAAATGTCGTCAAGTGGAAGTACCATTCGACGTTCAGTTGTTGGTAATTGCACGTGTGGTTTTCCCATGAAAGTTTGTAAGTGTCTTGATCCGGACAACTACGAGAAGAAGTATGAAGGATGTAAATTTTACACGAACAATAACGTGAGGCTAGGTTGTGGGCATTTCAAATGGATCAAAGAACATGAAACACAATGGCAAAAGGATGCAATTGAACAACTCGTGAATGCCAAGGCGAACTTAGAAAATGCCTTACTTGGTTCCGTTAGTGGTACGTCCTCCATCATTGCACATTATAAAAAAACTGCGACGGAAAATGAAGAGTTGAAAAGAAGGAACACGGAGTTGGTTGATCAAGTTAACTTCCGTAAAAATTTAGAACAATTTAAGGTGGTGGTAATGCTATGTTATTCACTTCTATTTGGGTTCTTTTGCTTGTGCATTATTAACTCGTTTAATTACTAAGTTTTCTCTCAAAAAAAGTTTGTAATGTTAGGTAGTATGAAGATGAATTTGTAATGGTTTAAGACGATGTTGTCAAGTTTGTATCGTTCTAAGACGTTGACAGTTATGAAAATTCAAGTTTGTGATTTACGGTGTTTATGATTTACGATGTTGTAAGTCTTTATACAAGTTTTTTGAAAGAAGGGTAATTGGTTGGCTTTGACGTGCAGAGTTCAGGTCATGAACCTAACGACTTCGCTACATCTTTTTTTTTTAAATGCAAAGATTCTGCTGGTGCTTACAATGAAAATGAGCCCTTAAGAATTGCAATAAAGACGAGTCAAAACTTCAGGCATATTCATGAAACAAGAACTTGTAATAGTTTTTCATTCAAGCAAAATAACACGGATAACACATAATTCCTAATTATCAGAAAGTTTAAGAAAATACCAGAAACGTAAAATACCACAGTGTGTTTCAACAAGTCTTATAAAATAACCAACTACCCTACATTTTGTGAATTCAAAGACGGTTGTCTTCCAGTGTGGCTCAAAACAGTTTGATCGCGTGATGCCTTTGCCTTCTTTACGTCACTTTTCTTTTTTGCCGCTTTCACCCAAGTTGAATTAGTCGGGGGTCGTCCACCTTTGTTCTTTGCTTGTGTGTCTGATGGTGCATTCTTGCAACTTTTGATATTGTGTCCAAGTGATCCACATTTGCTACATCTCACTGTCCTCTTTACTTTTTTTCCTTTTGATGCCTCGTCAGCTTCCTTTCGTCTCTTCTTATTTGACGGTCTTCCAGGAATCTTCCTCATTGAGGGAGGCAATGGTTGTGCAAAGTCCGTTCTCTCCCATTGGTTTACTCCGGGCATTGGGTTCACCGTAGGGGTATAGGCTAGCAAGTACATTTCCCTAGAGTACGCCTTATCAACAAAGTCTTTGGGATTCATTCTTTGGTTGAGTATATAGGCCATATCATGTGTGTACGGTATTCCAACCAATTCCCAATGCTTACAGTTGCATGTTTTATCCTCTAGATTGACAACCCACCAATTTCCCTTATAGTCTACCTCAAACTTGTTTTCTATTGCTTTGTGGACTTTGCAATATCGTGTCTCACTTGTTATCCTCTTGAAGCACTTATTAATGTAAGGCATGAAGTTGTTCTCCTACTTTAAAACTCCATCTCTTTTTTCCGACATTCTCTTCATGACATATCTTCTCAACCATTCCATACATGTGAGGATTGGCTTATCCCTAGCATCCTTTAAGACGGCGTTAAAGGTCTCACATAAGTTGTTCAAAATCATGCTAGACTTACAATTTGTTGAGAATGCATGTCTACTCCAATGGATTGGGGGAATCCCATTTACATAGTTGTAAGCATCGGTTGATAAGAATTTGATTTCTTCAACGGCACACTTGTAGTCACCCTGCAAATAGTATAATGTAAACGGATGACTACATTATGGAATTCAGCATGAAACCAATTCAGCAGTGAGCCTATTTTAACAAGACAAATAAACATTTCTTGGTTGTTCAATGGTGATCCGTTAACAGTTCAGCCTATTGACACTTTGGTATGCCTGCTAAAACATCAAATTCATTAAGTAGTTCTCAATGATGGATACTTCTCATTGCATCATATCATGTCAGCCATATAGTTTTGAGTATTAGTTCATGATTCTTGCAGCTATTTTCACTTTACATTCGCTTGTATCGCATCCTATTTATATCCTTTAATTTGTGTGATAAAAACATTTAGTACCACACACACACACACACACACACACACACACACACACATACATACATACATATCATACACACATACAGCCGGTTCAAATATAAATGAAATAACATGAAACTGACTTATAAGTTATTTTACAGCCATTTCAAACACAGGTGCATATCCATTGAGACGTCAAGTGCATATCCATTGGGATACCATGTACATAGCCATTTCATATATCAAATAAAAACGTATGAAAAATATACGTCTGTTGTTGCCCAAGCTGCTTTCCAAAAACTATCCTTATAAGCTTGACCAGGAAATTGAAGCTTAAAATTGGCTTAAATGTGTCTAACACAAAATCTTATCTCCGACTTTGGGACCACCATTTTTAAGGCATCAAGTAGTCCCTGTACATGAGTCGTTTTAAAAAAAAAACAAAGATCAAATTTCAGAAGAACTCAATCTTCAGAAGTTTAGGATGATTGTCAAGATGTAGAATTAGTAGCTGCATCAAAAAAAAGTTGAACACTAAGAATATACTCTTAAAGAAGTGACTGACTTGCACTTACTAATTACACATTAAGGGCACAAGGATATTGTTTTTTTTTTTTATTGTACTAGTAAGCTACTAGTACACTGATTTTGAAGTTCTCATCTAGCACATGTTAAGCCCCGGTAAAGACAGTGAAGTTATTTTATAGTATGTTACACTATTTCTCACACCATTTTGAATTTACGATGGACAAATGAACAAATTATTTAGATAAATAAGAAATAAAAGGAGGAAAACGACAAACCTTTTGCCTATCAGACATGAAAGTGAAATCGGCCCCTTCATCAACACCAATGTCAGTAACTAAAACCTCAAGGAACCACTGCCAACTATCTCTATTTTCAACCTCAACAATAGCCCAAGCTATAGGAAATATATTATTATTCCCATCCATGGCCACAACTACAAGGATCATACCCGAGCACATCCCCTTAAGGTGACAACCATCCACTCCAATTAAAGGTCTACATCCATTCACAAACCCTTATACACAAGCCCTTAGACAGATATACATTCTCTTGAAAACCGGGGGAGGCATCTCAATACGGCCAACAATCACAAAGGCAGACGATCCAGGGTTATACTTCTTAATGGTATGTGCATAATCCCAAACTCTAGTATATTTCTCATCAGAATTACCATAGATCAATAACTTAGCTCGAGCTCTAGCTAACCAACATTTATGGTAATTCACATCCACATCATAGTCTAACTTCACCCTAGATTGTGTGCCAACCAAAGACCAACCTGGATCGGACCTCCACACCTCTAAGTATTTCTCGGCAATGAACTCGGAAGTAACCATACTATTCTTTGTTGTGTAAACACAACTATGCTCAAGGTTTAAGCTTCTAATCTCAAATGTGAATTCTTCCCCGGTCACCTTGGTAGCATACAACCTATACTCACAAGGCCTTTCTGTCCCACAAGTGCACTTAGGCATCCTAGATTTCTTTAAATTCCAAGAACATTTACACCTATGTCTACATTGGAAAGTTACCCTTCTACTTTTATTATTAAGAAAATAAGGCTCGTAGCCATTTTCAATGGCATGTTGCCTCACAGCTTTCCTTAGCATTTGGACAGAAGGAAATCGAAGACCTACTTTCAAGTATATAGGTTTCTGAAAGTCAATTGTTGAATCAAACATATCATTACTGCCAAACGCATCATCAGAATCAACCATACTTCTATTATCATCATCAGATAATAACTCATCATCACTACCCACCTCCACATTCACATCATCAACATTCAACAAATGAACATTTTCTGAAACCTTCTTTTGTGCACACGACTGGTTGAATGTTTTATTAACTACATGGATTAGGGATTCATCAATATAATCAGAAAATAATTCATCCCCTTCTATTAAATCCCCTTCTATCTCAGTTTCACCAACGACAATGTCACTAAATGCACTATACTCACTCCAATAATTCTCTAAATGCCCATATTCATGGGGCAACTCATCCCCATTAAGTGTCTCGTTCACCTTTTCCTTCCCCTTCCCCTTCCCATTCCCATTCCCTTTTACATTTTCAGTGGCATTGCTAACATCAGCCCCAATATCCTCCATGTCATCCAAAACTAGCTTTCTTCTAGGTTGAAGCTTCTCAGTCCTTATTACAGGTGGGACAAGATTTTCAGAATGGTTTATCAACCGTCTAGGGGACCTCCTAACTGAAGTTGGAGTTTCAAAATCGTTCTTTGTTCTTGGGCTAATTTGTTTGCTCGAAGGCCTAACTACTTCAATAAAGTAAACATCAAGACAATTGTCATTATCTCTGGACTTAAACAACTCAACTATACCATCCGGCCTTTCCAATTTCTTCAATCCATTTACGAAACTTTTACCTCTAACCTTGAAAAAACTGTCAAATAACTTACCATTCATTAGAGACAATCCAGCCTCAACAACTTCTCGATATGAATACCTTTCTGACCAAAACCCAAATTTCATATTCAATAAACCCCCAAAATAACCAATCCTACCATTTGACATCGTCTCAAATTTACCTTCATAGTGATATCGTACATCAAACTGAAAAGGTTCCGACATCCTAAAAATGCTGCAAATTAAGCAATAAAAAAATGAAAAGTGTACGAAAATCAAATGTAAATATGTAATATAACCTAATAAAACGAGCTTGGAATAATCTATTAAAAGCAAGTGGATAAAGATCAATTGGAAAATATCACTTGTTTCTCGGATGAAGCGCTTCAAGGTTTAAAAACAAGTGGCCAACATTAATGAAAGCTTACAAATTTGTTGCTTGCTGTGAAGGTCTTCTGGTTTGTTGCTGCCGATTCTTCGGAAATATCAAGCGTCGTCTACTTTAGAAGCGAACGAGAAAGTGTGATTTGCATCAATTAATGGTGGTTATCAATTAATGGTGTGATTTGAATCATGACAGAGGGATTTGAATCATGACAGAGGGATTTGCATCAATTAATTTTGTGGGATTAATCAGGTTGAATTGGAGGGATGTGCATAAATTGATTTTGGGGGATTTTTGGGGTTTTAGGGCTCTAAAGCTAAATTGATTTGGGGAAATAGGAAAAACGTAATTGAGGTAGGAGTAAGTTAATGTTTGGGGAGAGGTGCTGAATGTGAGTAGAAGAGGGGTAAAATGGGTATTTCGAGTAGTATTTTCATTAACGACTCGGAAAATTGGAAAAACGAGTAGCGGTTCAAATTTACGGTGGTGATTGGGGAGTATACGTGAAAGTTAGGTGTAACACCCGGAAATGTACCCTATTTTTATAGTGAAAATATTTTACGGATACTTTTCAGTGAAATTTAGTTTTAATCGTAAATTTAATTTTCCGAGTCGAATTTAGAATTTCCGAGTTCGTATTTGGGATTTCCGCGAGATTCCATGTGAATCCCGTCTTAAGGCGACTTTGACTTTTGTTGACTTTTTCCCATACACATCTCATACTCTCCTAACCTAATTCATTACTCACTCAAACACAAATCACTTTCTTCATCCTTAAGAAACCAAAACCCTTGCCTCCATTTTGATCCAACTTTAGATTCTTCATATCTCGCTCGTTTCTTGCTCAAATTCTCGTAAGTTCGTCTTATTCTTCCCCTCTCATCTTCCTCTATCCGTATTGGTAATAAAATTACCGTCTTTCTCGCTTTTCAATTTATCCGTCTTTCTCAAAGGTGAATTATATTCATCTTTTGTCGTCTTTGTTTAGGTGGAGACTTTCTAGACCCCGACAAAGATTACTATCTAGTGGAAAAGGTAACGGTGAAGGATTACTCGATATCACTTACGTGTTTTAATGTGTTTTCCATGTTATAAATCGTATTTAGAATATGATTAGGAATTTTAGGAATTGTGTTGTTGATGATGGTTGTTGTTAGTTGATAATTGATATGAGAATTGATGAATTGTGATGATAGATGATATTTGTGTTATGCCTTAGTGAAATTGTGGAGATTTATGTGACTCGTACCTGTCCGAATAGGACGCAGGCTGCGTCGTGGTGA
>JAIUZE010023390.1:0-19556 GCA_022085475.1 Heliosperma pusillum
TATATTAAGTACAAGTATGCATTTATGTTAAACAATGTAAAATAATTATAAAATAATAAATTAAAGACATTGGTTGTCTTACCAAAAACCCGCGGGATCAAGTATCATTTTCCCGTCCGAGGTGAACTGGATCTCCGATGCCTGATCAGATGACTCATCGTCATTTGTCGATTCCTTAACCACCGGACCCTAATCAATAACCTCCATATCCTCCTCGTCGACTGAATAAATACTATGGCGTCTATTAGAACAGCCGCCACGTTGTCTACCTCGACCTCCCGCCATCTACAATTACACAAATATAATTGTTAGAAAACTGTTAATAACATAAAAAAAAACATAAAATAAAAACATAAAAATAATGAAAGCCTTTCAACTTAAAATATATATTTTCACCCAATTAATCATCATCATCAAAGACGTCATCATCATTCTTTCCTTTTTGAAGTCTAGGAGTTAGAGGAAAGTAAGTTACGGGGTTTTTGGGTATTGGTTTTGTTGGAGTAAGTGTCCTCCACAATAGTGCATTTATATACTAAAACTCATTTGGAATATACGTGGCAAGATTAGTATATTTTGATACTCCACGTCAATTGATTAACGTAAATCGGTAACGCTCAGCTGACTAGAGTTTGACGTTATTGTCGTATGACGGCAGTGATCAACTGATCCCTTTAGGTCACACCTATAGGATGAAACCCAAATATTAGAACTAATTATTTGTATATGATACAGTTAATTAGCGCATTACATATATTTGATATGTATGTTTAGTTACGAGAGTTATTTATTGGAAATTGAGTTAGGAACTCATTCCACTTAAGTTTATTAGTCAATTATACGATAACTGACTAAATAAATTTTACGTCTTATTTAATACGAATAAATAAGATTTTATTTAGTGATTAATCGGTAATTCATTAAATAAGTTGAGGTTATGCATATATTTTGAGATATAGGTAATTAGTTAATTAGATTTACAAGGAGTTGTAAAATAAATTAACTGGGCATTGTAAGACCCATTATCTATTGATATAATGGTAAAATATCACTTAAAAGTTAAGTATATATTATTTATTAATTTGAGTCATATAATTGTTATATGATCAAATTAACACTTAATTATACAAGATAATTAAGCATATGATTAATAAGTATTTGTGGGACAAATATCAAATATCAAAATGGTCCATATTGGACTCATGTGGACCGATTTTAGCTAGTAGAAAATAATCATGTTTATTCTCTACTAAATCCACACTCCACCATATGATTATGATATGTATGACACATGATCATTATCATTATACAATCTCATACTCTACCATTATGCATGTGAATAACATAAGAAGAAAATCACCCACTTTGGGGCTTAGTGGTGCCGGCCAAGTGCCTTTAAAAGGGGCATTTGTTGCTCTTTTTCCACTTCACTTGATTCTTCCTTTTATTCACATCTTCTCACTAAAAACCTCCTACATCTCTCTAAACTCACATGCAAAACTAATATTCATATTACAAGTGTAGTAATACAATAATATATGTAGTATTATTTCTTGCTTATTATCTAGTTAATAATAAGTTAAGATTTTTGGGTGGATTTTTGGGTGCAACAAGAAGGAGACCTTCTACTTTGGAGGTTGGTTTATGGAGGATCATCCACTAATTCTAAGCTCAAGAACAATATGAAAGAGTTCTTTTTGTGCCCTTATTTAGCCGAAATTTTCTCATTGTAAGAAAATTTCATCTTATCTTTATATTTATGCTTTTATATTTGCATGCATGATAACTAGATTCTAAATCATTAAGTTAATGTAATTTAATAAACTAATTAGAGGAGTATAATTAGAGGTCTAAGACTTTTGGGTTTCTTACTCTTTTCACCTCTTTTTTTTTTCATTCTTTCCTTTTTTTACCCTTCAAGACAATACTTCCCTCAATTGTCTTATATCTAGCCTTTTGAAATTTAATACACTTGTCAAGCAAGGCATCATCCTTCCAAAAGAGCATACATCCATCGGATCGAGACATGCATCAATCTTGTAATGCGGAAGTTGTAAACCTTGCACTACTTTTTTTGGTATTGTAGAATGATCGGGTCATGACATTATTATCGAGGATAACATCCTCAATCAAAGAAGCAATGCCATCAATACATTTAAATGGCAAATTGTTCTCACATTTCAAAGTTACTATCCTAGAGGCGGCTTCTAACAATGACATTTTGCTCCCTTCGTATAATGGTTTTTAAGAAGCCTTTAACATGTCAAAAAAGGTTTTTGCTTGTGGGTGTGGTTCTTCTTCATTCATTGGTATATGATCATTATTGAAAATATTAGACTCAAAGGCATCAACTACCATATCTCTATATGGGTTCTCATTTTGTGGGATTTGAGATTGTTCGGGAAGTGAAAAATAAGATTCTCCATGAGAAATCCAATTGTAGTAGTTTGGACAAAACCCGTTTGTATAAATATGTTCTTGAACCTCAATGTCATGTAGATATTTCATGTTTTCGCATTTAATACAAGGACTCCTAAGTTTGTTTACTACTAAATCATACTCATCTTGTTGTTTAGCAAATTCAATAAACTCAGCAACCCCCTTTATAAATCTAGCGGTAGGACGTCTTTTCTTATCAAGTCTTTCTTCGTACATCCATGTACGTTCCAATCTCTTCATTTTAATCTAAACATTAACCCACACAACAATAATTACAAATTAAAAGATAATATTACTAACTAACTAACATATAACATCACCTTAATGAGTGAGAAATACTAGCAAAACTAACAACACTAACACTAACATAACCATTATCATCATTATCAGAACCAAATACTAACACTGACACTAACACTAATCAAAATTACAAATACTAACAAAAACAATACTAAAACTAACACTAACCATTATCATCATTATCAAAACTCTATACTAACAACACTAACACTAATCAAAATTACAAATACAAACAAAAACAATACTATCAACACTAACACTAACCATTATATTATTATCAAAAACCCAATACTAACAACACTAACACTAATCAAAATTACAAATACTAAGAAAAACAATACTAATAACACTAACACTAACCATTATCAAAAACCCCCAATTAATCTAAGGATTGAAATTACACCAAACATATAGAATCTAAGGATTGAAATTACACCAATTAATCACAAATGTTTATATAAACATATAAAATCAACTTAATACTAGTAGAAATCACAAGTTAAACAAACAAACTAAATTAATCTAAGGATTCAAATTAGAACAAAGATAGTGTACCTTCAACAATTAGAACAAACAAAGCAACACAAGAAGAAGGAGAGGACAAAGATCCGGTCGTGGTGGTGTCGGAGTGGTGGTTGACGGAATGAAGTAGTGGTGGTGTCGGATTTTTGGAATATGGAGGAATGGTGGTCGGTTGATTTTAGAATTGGTAAAGTATGATAGTGTTCGGTGGATTCGCGTTTCCTGGTATATAAACCAATTTGGCGACTGATTTTGGTAGTCGCCAAATTGGCGAGTGAAATTGGTCGCCAAATGGCCTATTCAATCGCCAATTTGGCGACTACTTTCGGTCGCCCGTGTTTTTTTCCAAAATTGTTGAAGATTGTTGCAGTCGCCAATTTGGCGACTACTTTCGGTCGCCCGAGTCTATTTTCAATCGCCAAATTGGCGACTACTATGATCAGTCGCGTTATTATAGTCGCCTGAAATCAGAATTCTTGTAGTGTACACTATTATCCCTCATACTCTACTTTTTTTTTTACTATACTTTAAATTAAAAGGAAAAAATAATAATTTTACACAGGGAGACATTTCTTGTAAGGTGGGGTCAAAACTCTTGTAGAGTATTAACAACTTAAGACTTTGTCAAGACTATGATATATTAGTGGGGGGTTATTTTGAGTGAGTCTCGTCTTAAAATTCGTGCAAGACTCACCAATAATCTTACCATAATTATTCGTTAAGTAGAGGGTTATCACGTGTGTCTAGACTTGTCAAACAGGTCAATCAGATCGGGTTCAGGTCGGGTTATTTTGGGCTTGTTAAATTATCGGGTTTGTTCGGGTTGGGTCATTTCACGTTCCGGGTTTCGCGTGTTTTTTCGGTATGTTGGTCGGGTAAACCAAGACGAGTTATTTCGGGTTCGGATCATTTTCGGTTAATAATTAAGAGAAAAAGAAGTACGTTTAGTATTATTATATACTTTTACTTTAGTTTTGGTAATTGACTCTTTATTTTTAATTTAAATAATATGAACTGAATTGTTAAATTAATTATTTCAAGGTTTTTTAGTTCAATTAGAGTTATGTATTGTCGGGTCATTTTCGAGTCGGGCGGTTTCGGATCGGGTTATTTTGGGTCAAGTCAGTTCAGGGTCAACAAAGCTCGAGCCAATTCGGCATCTGGGTCAGATTTGAGAGTTGTAGTTCGAGTAAATTTCTGGTCTCGGGTTAGCCTTTTCGGATCATGTCAATCAAGTTGAGTTAATTTCTCAAGGTCTATATGTATCTTTGGAAGAGTAAGGTTACTGCGTAGAATTTTAAAACACACCGAATCAGGTAGAAAAACCCAAAACAAATTAGACATAAAGTTTGGAATGAGACTAAGTTTAAGGATCTCGACAATCCTCATAAAGATGACTCAACTAGAAACACTATTAGTAGTAAGAAACAAATCAGTTGGGCGAAACCTTTAACTGGTTTTATAAAGCTAAATTTTGACGGATCAAAAGTAGTCGGGAATAAAGCTGCTTTAGGTTATTCTTTAAGAGACCATAATGGTAAAGTTATCTTGTTAAAAGCTAAAACGTGTGGATCTAATAGCATCCTGGTTGCATAAGTCCTCGCATTAAAAGAAGGCATTTTGGCTGCTAAATCTCTAGGAGTTTCGAAATTGATAATTGAAGATGACAATCTCTGTGTTAATAACTCAATTCGTAGTACTTGGCAAATTCCATGCGAAATCTCAAGCATTATCAAGGATGTGAAATTAGGTTTTCATTTCTTTGAGGAAGTGATAGTTCAACATTGCTTTCGGGAGGCCAACAAAGTCGCCGACTTTATGGCCTTTATTGGACATTCTTGTCCAACTCTTTCGAGGTGGTTTGAAAGTCATTGGCCAAAACTAACCTCGCTCATCCGAAATGATGAAATAGGTTGGTCTTATACCCGAGAATCAATCTAGTTTTCTTACCTTATAAAAAAAAAACAAAAAATTTAAACATAGAGTATTTATGTACCTCACCTCAAGGCTCCCCCTCTCAGTCTCTCACGAAACCGCAGAAACTCGAGTCGCAGTCGTCTCTCTTCCTTCTTCTATCAAAACCAAACCAAACCAAACAAAAAAATAATTTGAGCAACATAAATTCCAGCACCTATTAAATCAAATTTCACAAATCTCCCCAAAAACTAATCCAAATGTCGTATCTTTATACACTAATTACTACCCAGATCCAATCCCCCTTTCTTTCCTACTTCCACGCATCTTTCTAATTCAAATTCATACTTTCATTCATTCATTCTTTCATTTTATTTCATCCAAAATTGTATTAATTCAACCCAAGCTCATAGTTTATACACTAAAAATGGCGAGTTGTCATCTTGTTAAGGTTAGAAGAGAGAAATTAATGGCATGCATGACCTGCCCACTTTGTAATAAGCTTCTTAAAGAAGCTACTACTATCTCTCTTTGTCTTCATACGTGTATGTTTCTTAATTATTCTCTAATTACTTTTTGATTTTTGTCATATGGGTTTGTTTTGTTTTTCTGTTTTCTGAATTGGGTTTGTTTTAGTTTTTCTGTTTGCTTGCATGATGTTTTACTTGTGATTTACATTGTTTTAATTGTTGTTTTTGTATGAATTATTTTAATTATTGTGTAGTTATCTTTTGATTTTGTTATATGGGTTTGTTTTGTTTTTGTGTTTTCTGAATTGGGTTTGTTTTAGTTCATGTGTTTGCTTGCATGATGTTTTTAATTGTAATTATAAGAGATTAATTATTTGATCTGTTTCTTTGACGTAAGAGGTTAATTGATTCTTTACGTGAATTGAAGTTGAATCGCTTTTCTTTTGTCATGCAAAGTTTGTGATTTTGAATTGTTCATTCATGTTATTCGTACGTACGACGTAGCTGTTGTTGATTTTTGTTTACGTTGCAATTGTTTTCTTTTAGACAAAATTTACTACATATAGTTGCATTCTGTACTTTAATATTAGTTGTTTGGCACATTCATAAATGGTATCGAATAATGATTCATGTTAGCCGACCCCAGATTGTTTTGGGACTAAGGCGGCTCTACTACATACAGTTGCATTCTTCAGCTTAGTATTCTACATTGTTTGGCACATTGATAAATGGTTTCGAATGATGATTCATGTTAGCTGACCCCAAATTATGTTGGGATTAAAGCTCGCTTGTTTCCTTCTTAGGCCTATTCTATAATTTGATTTACTTCAAAGGATTAATTGAGTTTTCGTGTTCAAATTTGACATTTTTCATCGCTTGCCCGAGTTTGCTGGATGTGAAACTCTGAGTAATTGTCATCTTTATGTAGATGATTGTCAGATTTGAATGTTCATCTCCGCCAATTTGTCAATGGTTCTGGTTTTTGTATAAGTCGGATAAAATTTGCATCTTTATGTCTGATTATTAGTTTTGTGTAGTTTCCAATTGTCTATTGGACTGGAAATTTTGAATTAAGAACTAGTAAAAGTGGTTGTGCACTTGTGCCAAGCAAAGCTGATTTTCAGTGACTCTTGTATGCGACATTTTCACATGTAATGATGTAAGACAGACCCTAGTCATGATGCATTCCTCGTTTAATTATAGGGTTGATAGGTTGATGTAACATGTAAGACTGCCTCATATAAATTTTTGTGTGTTTAAGGGTATCCGTAGCTGTTCTGTATTTTAATGCGCTCTGACATTCGGGTTGTGCACCTAGTTGCGTGAACTGGACATGGGTATGAACTTGGGTTTAATATGATACTGCAGCTGATAGATGGCTTGTTTTGGAATATTTGTATAGTATAGCTGCTTTTCCAAAGGCTGTATGCTAATTCTGTCAAAAAATGGCCCTCTTATAGCATTCTATCATCAGCAGCATGAAAATCTGAACTTTTCTAAATCTAGAGTGGATTCTCTATCCTATGTCTTGTTCCTAAACCTTCTCTTTTTGACACCGCCCTTTAACATGAAAATCAGCTGTGTTAATTAAATTAAGTGGATGATGTGTGTGTCATAGGGAATAAGTTGTGGAACAGGAGACGGGACAGAGTATTCACTAATTTGTTCCTTCATCATTTAACATTAACCCGTATTCTAAAAGCTTGTGATTGCTGAATAATAGCCCATAAATATTTTTACTTTTTTCTGCAGTGAAGATTGTGATTAATCTTTTGACTGGTTGAGTTACTGATGATTAATTTTCTGAAATGTCAGTCTGCAGGAAGTGCATATACGAAAAGCTCTCTGATGAAGACAATGATAGTTGCCCTGTTTGTGATATTAACCTGGGTTGTATCCCAGTGGATAAACTCAGGTCTATTGCATTCACTTCTTCTCACTTTTGCTTTTGTTTGTTGGTATTTCTTTTAAAGTGAAATCCCATGCCAGATGAATTCTGTAATGGGATGTGTGGACGACAATATTTAAAAATAACCTCCTATAGTACTCTTTCTAGTATGGTAACTATTAGTGTGTGTGTGTGTGTGTGTGTGTGTGTTTCTAATGTTGAGAGAGTAATACTCGGTTAATGCAATTCTCAACACGATGTTCAGTTGTTCACTGTGGACCATTTAGCCCCATGTATGAGTCTCTAAGGCACTAAGCCACTGTGGTTATTAGTCCATATGATAACCAAGAAGGAAGCTTTACTCTCCCGAGTTAGTTTTCTCATGCCCATGTATGAGATCAATATTAGCTACATTACTTTCGGAAAGGATAGGACGAAACCATTAAGGAAGTGAAAAAATTGGCTTCCATTTAAATATGTGCACTGACAAAATTGACCAGGCTCGAATAACCCGACCCGTGGTCGTACTCAGGACCCGAATCGACGAATGTTTTTTTTTTGGAAGCTGGCCGTTGCCCATATATAACTTGATAATAACCGACCTGAGAATGTCCCGAATCTGAATTGACCAGATCCCGAATCCTGTTAGACTCGAAAATGACCCAAACCCGACCTTGCCAGGTCTAAGTGCTTATATGGTTTGTCATCTATTTTATCAAATACTCCATATATGAGATAACCCCAGCTATCAGTCTATCACTCTTCAGAATATAGCATCATGCGATCTTTCTACTTTTCCCACCAGGATTTGGCTAAACAAACTACTCACTATTCATTTCTCGTGTTTTTATCCATGGAATACTCATAATTCCCTCATTGGTGTAGTGCAGACCGGACCACAATCTTCAAGATATCAGGTCCAAGATATTTCCTTTCAAAAGAAGAAAGGTTGAAGCTCCGGAAATTACTCCGGCAATTTTGCCTCCTGCTAAAAGAAAGGAGAGATCGCTATCATCTTTGGTAGTTAGCGCACCCACAGTATCTGTGCAGGGAGGTGTAACTGGAAGGAGAACCAGAGCTAGGAAAGGCTCTGCCTCAAGGGGCGCAAGCCCTGCTACTGAAGAAACCTCTAAGAAAGAGGAGTATTCAGTAGACAGTAGTTTGGAGGGCTCAAGTTCTCCTGAGACCTTAAACAGAATTATGCAAAATAAGAAGCAGGTATACAGCCTATGTTACTCCAACACTTCACTACCTTATATACCTTGGTTCGATAAAGACACTCGGGCATTAGTACGAGGGGATGACACTTTGGAACTTTATTTTAAGGCAAAACACGAATGTTTTACATTAAATAGCAGAGTCCGCACCTGGACACATTCAATACTTTTAGCCCTGTCATAACATACTATCTCAGTCTCTCTATTTCAATAATCATCCCCATTTGACTTTTTATTCTTTGCTAAATAAGTCAAATATGTCTTATTCAATGAAATGGAGGGACTACAGAATGTTTCTGGTTCCATATCTTTGTAATCTCCCTGGTGTAAACGTAACGGTCCCTAATTCTTGCAGAGTTCGTCGGCCAAATCTTCCAATGACCAGATTCGTCGTGAACATGTGGAAAAAAACATTGAAGGACGGGAATGTAAAGTGAATTTATGGAAGCCCTTAAACACTCTTGTTGAGGCGGCAAATAGAAGTAAATTTTCTAAGCCAGGTCCTCAAGGGGCATCTCACATCAAAACGGATCCAACCAGTTATGGAGAAGCTGATGTGTGTATGAATAAGATTAAAAATGAGGAAAATGGACATGGAGTTGAAGTCCAAGGCGAGACGAGCAGAGTGCCTATGGCCCCAGGGCCAATAAAACGTAGGAGGAGGCGCCAAGCAAATAAAAATAAATTAGCAGGATCTGCAGAATCATCCAGCCCAACGCTCGTTCTAAAAGCGGCAAACCGTGACTGGAGAGATGGCCCCGTTTGGTTTTCACTGGTTTCTTCTTTGGATCAGTAAGTGTAAAACACATGGATTTGACCCAGTGTGTAAATTAACTATTTACCATGTTTTCTTTCTTCTATTTTTTCTTTTCATTATTAAACCTGTCATTGATATTTCAAATGATTAATTCATGTTAGCTGACACACAAGTTATTTGATTAAGGCTGTATTGTTGTCGTATCGTTGCGCGGGATGCTACATTCCCTTTCATTGACTTTTCTCTGTAATGGTACAGGGAAGGAGTTGAGCCCCTGCCACAAGTATCTGCTGCTTTCTTGAGAGTAAAGTGAGTTTGTAAATTATTTTATCATGCAGCAGTTTCCACTCACTCTTTGTGCCTGATTTTCTTTTTCGTGTTCTAAGAGCCCCCCATTTCATATGTATTTTTTCTTACTTGGGAATTGGGGGCCTTTTGCGTCAACTGAGTTTTCCTCTAACGTCATCTTCCTTGTTGCGAGTTTCCGAGCTGCAAAGAGATAATTACCATGTTTGTTGTAGATGTAACTGTGGACTCTTCACATTTTTTTTAGTTTTTGTCCATTAAGTACGATAAATTTCGTTAGCTCATTCATGGGTGTCCACCTTGCTCTGAAATCTTGAGTTTATAGGATTCACATGGCCAAATAGAGGCATTGGCAATTTAAATGAATTTTGTTTAAGCAATCTGTACTCATAGTATCATTTTAGAAATCTTCAATTTATGTAAAAATTAACCATAAGTTTTAGATTTTGGTTCAGATCTGCATGAATACTTTTTCCATGGCATTTCATGGTATTGTGGTGGTGCTTGACTGAGAATTTAAACTTTTAGTTTCATTACTTATTGTCGTTGGTTACTTATCATCTGTGCAGGGATGCAAGCCAACCTGTTTCGTTTATTCAGAAATATCTTATGAAGAAACTTGACCTCTCTAGTGAGGAAGAGGTTAGAAGTAATTTCCACTTAATTAATAATTCTTGTACCTATACTGAAGTAAACAGCATACTTTGTTATCTAGGCATCTATTTTAGGGACAGCGGGGGTATGTTTTGAGAAGCTTTTAGCTTAATATGGCGGAAGTTTAGGGATTTGACATCCAAAACCCCTTAGTTTAGGAGTAATTGGCTATACAATTTTTTGAGGAGGTTTGATCCGAAGTTTTCTTTCCTTTTTTTTTTTTTTTTTTGAAAAACAACTCCTTGTCGACAACAACATTACCAAGTGTCTCAATGGCTCGCGCAAATTGCGGGGTAAGGAATTGTTGGATGTCAAGTACTTTGCTGTCAAATCTGATGGCAAACCTATGTTACTCCGGCTCTTATGATTCCCCCACGTACCCGTGTCCGACACTCGTTGCTCGGGCAAGGGTCTCTCGACGCCTCATTTTAAGCCAAAATATGCATATTTTCCCTAAAAAAAAGGCCGGGTCTTACACTTGGACATGCACCGGTGACTGATACTTTTATAGGGGTCTGAGCAACATAGTGGCAAACTTTGCAAATAAGATCCAAAGATTTAGCTGAGGAGTGCAAATATGCAAATCATGTGACCATCTTAACAGTTATTTGGTCATTTTAGCATTCTGTGAGTTATGGTCATTAGCTCAATAGTAGTGTGAAACCCTTAAAAGGTGTCTATCAAAGCACGGCAGAGGGCGTACCTTAATACTCCCTTTGTTAGCATTCCACTTTTTGTTTAGGAAATTGGCAAAAGTATCAAGGAAATCATCTAGACTTACTAAAATCATTACCTGTGATCAAGTGAGCTGTATCTGAATAATTAAGGATAACTTTGGAAAGTATGGGGTACTTGGTTTTAGACGTCCATATTCTTAAATGACAGTTATTGTTGTACTAGCGCCAACGTGGTAAAGTCCTATACAACGATTAATTACAGGCAGTGGGAGTAGTGAGGAACTGATCGAGCATGCTCATTTTTTTTTTCTTTTTGGGCAAAATCGAGCATGCTCATATGTTGAGCCTTAATAATTACTCCACTTACAAAAAACAACAAAGCTTTAGTCCCAAAATATTTGGTATCAGCAGTAGTGTTGATATAAGAAGCTAAAATGGCATGCTTGTTTTGACGATGACGGCTTAGTTTCTTTTGTTTCACAAGAGGATTGAGTGGCGTTATACTCGGAACAAGATCCATTAGATTCAAGCTTATGAATATTATATCATTTGTAAAGCAGGTTCAAGTAATGTGCCACGGACAGGCGGTGACACCTCATCTTAAACTCAGCAGTTTGGTGGACTTGTGGCTACGAACTTCTTCCACTCCGAAGAAGGTACGGACCTTTGTTGGCGGCTCTGCAAAGGATTTTGTGATGGTCCTCTCATATTCCCGCAAAGTTGCTTCTTCATCCTTAAGCTAATTATGTACTCAATTTTCCCCATTTAAACACAACATGGTGAGTTGTTGGGTAGTAGTGAACCATTTACATTTAGTCTGTATTATCGGGTATAAATTCGTCCTTTTTGCCATTTTAGTTATGATAGAACTACATATGTACTACTCCTATTTGAATTTCAAAAATGCCCACTATAAGGGTTTCCTGTATGGGATTGTAATGTAATGGGTCCTATTAGCAGTTTCTCGTTACCCTACGATGAACGACATGTGAATTGTGACAGAGCAACACTGTATATCTAAAGCCGAAATTCAATTTGGTATTATGAGCAAATCTCATTTTGGTACCCCAAGTCCCCAACGTCTCAGTCGGGCAAATGTGGGTGTACTTATTGCTAGTGACCGTCAAGGAATTGCCGAAATTACTTCTACGATATTACACCCTCCATGTGAAATTGCAACATTTCATTAAAATACTCCCTCACATGTAATAGAACAACATGTTATGAGATTTTACGGAATGTGAGGGAATAGTAAGTAATACAAACTCCAGTCTGCAGTAGTTTACGAGTCCAAATATCATGTTTCCCCGTGCGAATTTCAGTCATGACAGTTCCCTAAAACCCAAATGACAACCTAATTTACCCATCGTCATCGTCTAATTTGGCTGTTCGACTACTTCTCCATCAATGAGCATATGCAACTCCGTGATTCTAGTAGTCACCTTATAACGGTCTCTACTTCATCAAAACACCTCTTACTGAACAAAATTTTTTGATATGTTCAATAAAATTTACTTTTTTTTATTTATTTTACTAAAACAAAAAATTATTTTCACCATAACAGCACTTTGGTAGCAAATTTTGACTTTTGATCGATGTTAAAATATTTTAAAAGGTCTATATATAGGTTAGTAAAATTTAATTTATCCTAAGTTAAAAATAAACAATTGACTACGGAGTAGTTAAATGAAGTAGAAAGAGGAATCTCCATCTCCATATATGTGAGAAACGTATACCATCAGTATTATTAATTTCCAAACCATAATTTAACACAAAGTTGAGATGGCCGAGTTGGTCTAAGGCGCCAGATTAAGGTTCTGGTCCGAAAGGGCGTGGGTTCAAATCCCACTCTCAACATTTCTTTTTATTATTTTTTTCATTTTTTTTCTTGAGGCCTGATTAATTAATTGTAACATCAAATATTTCAATTTTTTTTACAATCAAAATGTGTATATTTTTCCCTCCATTGACTATAGAAAGTACATTACAATTGTATATTAATGTCAAGTACATAAATCTCATATCACTAACCTATAATTTGAAAAAACAAAAAATGTATATGAAACTCAAATTCCCATTGAAAAAAATCATCTAAAATTCATCCTAAGAGACTTGGAAGCTGCTCTATGCTTAACATCAGCAACCTGATGAAGAGCTTTCCGCTTTCTAACATTCGACAAATCGACGAGAATAATGTTCGACTGAGGAATAAAGCTTGATTGAGCAAGTGTAGTAGTAGTAGTAGTAATTGTAGAATTGAAGAGATGGGTGATGTCTTGAAGAGGTACTCTGGTAGTAAGCTTTCGGGTTCGGGTCTTTTTGAGTTTTGAGTGAATTGGAGCAAGTGGGCTTGTTGTTGATGATGAAGAAGAAGAAGTGAATGGTGGGATGTTCTCCTTATTGTTATTATTATCATGAAACTTTGATCCTTCCATGTTAATATATAGTCGTGATTAAACCGAATGAATAACGAATGAATGAATGAACGAACGAATGAATGAATGAATGGATGAGTGAATGAGTGAGGAGGAAGTGAAGATATAGTAAGAGTGGAGAAGAGAAAGGAGGGAAATTAAAGAATGGAATTGAAAAAATGGAGGTTTATTTGATTTAATTTTGAAAATATTTGATTTTGGTTGGAAATTGGGATTTGATTTGAATTAGGATTTGTTGTTTGGGTAATGAAATTGGAAGTCTGAA
The DNA here is from genome assembly GCA_022085475.1 of Heliosperma pusillum. Taxonomy (NCBI): domain Eukaryota; kingdom Viridiplantae; phylum Streptophyta; class Magnoliopsida; order Caryophyllales; family Caryophyllaceae; genus Heliosperma; species Heliosperma pusillum. The sequence goes on from JAIUZE010023390.1 coordinate 13,845, forward strand.
TTGTAAGTTTGCATAAGATTCGCGGGAAAATGGGAGTTGTATACATTTTGGCGTTGTTTTGAGCTTTTGATGTTTTGATAAATGGCGGAGTTATGAAGTTTCGCGCGCCTTTTCTGCTTACCACTTAGCATGGCGGGTAATCAATGTGTACGACTCTTTTTTTCCTATGTTTTTTAGGTTCTAAGATAAAGTTCCTAATACCTAGAGCTCGCCAGTTTGACCCAACACGAGTGACCCGACCCAAACCTGAGCAAACCCGACTCAAACTTGAAAATTTTGCAAATAAAAACCGACCCGACCCGTTGACGCCCAGTAACCCGACACGACCCGATAATTAGTGACCTGAACACGACCTTGACCCGACCCGAGATTTACCCAATTAAATTGATGACCCGATAATTATTAAGCTTAACATTGATCAAAACGAAAGTGATTAAATGTTTAGATTGATATATTTGACCTAATAATTAATGAACTAATTAAATCAAATAATGGTCAAAAATCTAAATTTTATGGTAAAAAATTGAATTAATGCAATAAAGTAATGGACTCGATCATGACCCGACCCAAACCTGAGCCGATACATCATGACCCGACCCAAACCCGAACCCGACTCGGCCCAAAAGAATAGGCTGCCCCAATCGATATGACTCGACCCAACTTGACTCGATTGCCCCCTCTACTTGATGAATACCGATAGAGGTTTCGAGTTACGCATGTTATGTAGCATCAAATATGCTATATATAGTAGAGTTTTACGTTTGAGACTTTGAGTGTTGTAATTATAGATTTTAAATTGATAGTACATTAATTTTACAATTTTCTCATTTTTATTTTCATTTCGAAAAAACAATATGTAAAATAATCAACATAATGTGTATTTTTAAGAATAATATTAATTTATAACATGAAATTAATTATATCAAATTAAAATTAATTATTTTAATAGAATTTTTTTTGGGTCACAAATCTAATAATATAAATTTATAGATTGTTTTATTACGAAGTATGATTCATGTATGTCATGGTCTAATAATAGCGTCACTAAGCGATTAACAATGGGTAGGTTATAAAAGAATAGCAATTTTATTTTAATGTAAATATTATATTTGGTACTTAAGTGGTGTTTGGTCAAGCTTTAAAAGTGTTTGTGTAACTTAAAAAGCAATAGTTAGGCCAAACACTACAAATTACTGAATTAGCTATATGTAAAACTACTTTTAAAAAGTTAAAAACTGATTCTTGACCCCAAAAAGTAGAAGTAGGTATTTTCTACTTCTCATTCTACTTTTCACAAAAAGTGCTAAAAACTCAATTATTTTGTGCTTTTTTTTCCCTTCAGGAAACCATCATCTCCTTATAAGTTGGATTATGGTGCTCCATTTTCTTTTCTCCTCAATTTGTTGCTTCTCTCTCATACGGCATACACCCATCAACATAACATGTAATCAATCATCAACTACAACTATTTTGCATTGCTAAAATATTACTTCTATGATCTTATACTCCCTCCGTCCTAATGATTTATTTACTGTTAATTAAAATGTTTGAAAAATAATATAAAAGGTAAACAAATGAATGACATGAAAGGAATACCTCTAACTTTCTAGTATAGAAATATAATCTTTTTATTTATCGGCATAATTTGAATCTTTTATCGGCATAATTTGAATCTTTTATCGGCATAAGGTGTGTAATATTATAATTTTGAACGGTAATCATATAGTTTTAGTATAGTTGTCGAGTGATTACATGAATTTTTTAAATGTTAGTTTGTATTCAAATGATGATTTTACGAATAACATGGTTTATAGAAAAAAGCAAAAATAAAAAACTTGGTGGAAATAGTTAGACCAAACATATAAAGCTTATAAGAAGAGGTTTTACAATGGTATGCCCAAACAACTAAAAGGTTGATTAAATGAAAATTAAATGAAAATTTTACTCCGAACTCTACTACTGTTTAATTAAAAGGTTGATTTCCACACTCTTATGAAAAGAATGTGTATCTATACACTATGCCATAGTGGATAATACATCTGAGATATTAACACCATTTGTGTAATTTCCGAGCTTTATGAAAAAGTTATTGAGTTTTACTTTAAAAATTATGAGTTATAGTACAAAGTATATGAAAGTCCATAGACCTTAATTAGACTCCTCTAATTATTCACTAAATTACTTTTTAATTTAGTTTATAATGATCTATGTAACATGCATGCAAATATAAAGACATTTATATAAAAGAAGCAAGAAATTTCCTCACATTGATATGGAAATCATATGGGCACAACAAGAACTCCTTCTTGTTGTTCTTGAGCTATAAATATGGATGAACACAAGAAATCTCCAAACTAGAAGACCTCCTTCAAGTTGCACCAAGATGACACCAAATAATCTACCCTTATTATTAATTAGATAATAAGATAGATGATATACTACTAATATTAGACTATATTACTACACTAGTAATACTTAGGAAATATTATTATATGAGAGTATTTAGTGAGAGGAAGAATTTTAGAGAGAAGTAAACAAATTGCACAAAATCAAGTAAGTAAAAATGAACAACATTTGTTCATTATAAAGGCCATTTGACCGGACCTCATAGTCAAAAAATGACTATTATTTTGTTCAATTTGATCACATGCATTAGAGTGGAGTGTTGTAGTATATATGATGATTATATTCTACTTGTTATGTCACTTTCATTAAGTAACTAAAAAGTAAAACAAGAACAACAATCATCACTTTGTAACTACAATGTTACCGGCCATATTGGCCTAGTTTGATCCATTTTGATTTTTGATATTTGTCTCACAAATACTTATTGATCATATGGTTAATTATCTTGTATAATTAAGTGTTAATTTGATCATATAACAATTATATGACTCAATTAAATAAATAATATGTACTTAACATTTTAAGTAATATTTTACCATTATATCAATATATAATGTGTCCCACAATGCTTAGTTAATTTATTTTACAACTCCTTGTAAATATAATTAACTAATTACCTCTATCTCAAAACCTCAACTAATTTAGTAATTTAACGATTAATTACTAAGTTAAATCTTATTTAATCGTATTAAAATAAGATATAAATTTATTAGTCAATTATCGCATAATTGAAAAATAAGCTTAATCGAATTTGAGTTCTTAACTCAATTTCTAACAATTAACTCGCGTACATATCGAATATATGTAATGTACTAATTAATTGTATCGTATACAAATAATTAGTTACTATTTGGATTTCATCCTTTAGGTGTGACCGAAAGGGATCAGTTGATCACCGCCGTCAAACGACAATTACGTCAAACTCTAGTTAGCCAACCGTTATTGATTTTCGTTAATCAACTGACTAATCATATATATAGTCAATAATTATCCCAATTATATTCCATAATAAGATTTATTATGTGGCGCACTATTGTGGAGGACACCTACTCCAACAATCTCCCACTTGTCTAACACAAGTGTGCGTCACCGATTCTCTTGTCTCTTTATCACATCTCCCACTCAACGCAAGGTGTCTTTCAGGTCGCACTTGCGATTGACAATATCTAGAGTGGTTTTCTCGATAGGGAGAGTAACTGTTGTGGGAAATCCGTATTACCACAATACAATTATTATAGGATTATAACGAAAAGTATTAATTTGATTATGCAAGTCATAAACGAAAACTAGAATAAGAAAAGAGATTTAGAAATCAACCTTCGGTCCTAGCAATCGGCGTAAAGAACAGAGATATCAAGGTAGATAACCTCCTAATCGTTGCACCCAAGATGCTCCGAGAAATACCCTTGTGTTGCTAGAAGTTATCAAAAATTACTGTTAACTTTTGATTTGTGTTTTATGTCAAAAGTTACTGTCAACTTTTGTCTGTTTGTGTGATGTTAGATGAGATGGAGGCTAGTGAGGAGCATGAGTGGTAAAAGAGAATGGATTTACTCGATCGGTCGAGGAACCATGCTTATATATCAAGTCGAGTGGGAGCAAGATTGTCTTCCTAATATTGTATGTCGATGACATACTCTTGATTGGGAATGACATACCTCTCTTAACTTCGGTAAAAGTTTGGTTAAAGAAACATTTCCAGATGAAAGATCTGGGCCAGGCACAAAGAATTTTGGGGATCCGTATCTACAGAGATAGATCACAACGGATGTTATCCCTCAGTCAGGAGTCTTATATAGATAAGATTCTTGAGAGGTTCAGCATGACCAACTCCAAGAAGGTGAACCTTCCAATGGTCTCTGGGATGCAGTTGAGTAAAGCTCAGGCACCAAAGACATCGGAAGAGGTCGAGCGCATGAGTCGGATTCCTTATGCATCAGCTATAGGATCGATCATGTATGCCATGATATGCACACGTCCAGACGTGGCATATGCATTGAGTATGACAAGTCGATACCAATGCAATCCAGGTGAAACACACTGGATGGCTGTTAAGAATATCCTTAAGTACCTACGGAGGACTAAGGATTGGGTATTGACTTATGGAGGCGACACTGAGCTATGCGCAATCGGTTACGCAGATGCTAGCTTCCAAACGGATCGAGATGACTCGAAATCTCATTCTGGATTCGTTTTTACTCTTAATGGCGCTGCGGTCAGCTGGAAAAGCTCCAAACAAAATGTTATAGCAGATTCTACGACTGAGTCCGAGTACTATGCTGCTTCAGAGGCTGCGAAGGAAGCTATATGGATGCGTCAGTTCTTACAAGGACTAACTGTAGTTCCTAGTTCGGATGACCCGATCACCATCGATTGTGATAATAGTGGTGCCATCTTCCAGGCTAAGGAGCCCAAGTCCAGCAACAAGTCTAGGCATGTACAACGGAAGGCTCACATGATCCGAGATTATGTGGAGCAAAGGGAGATAGTGATAGACAAGATTGCTACGGATGATAACGTCGCAGATCGTCTCACTAAACCATTGAGATATGATAAACATGAAGGGCACGTTATTTCCATGGGAATCAAACGTGTTCCAGAGTTGTATTAGTTGTTTTGTATTGATTAGACACCTGTATCTTTTTCATAAAAACTATCTATAAAATCATCGTTTTTGTTTTATATTTTGTTTTTCATGTGGGTTGTACTGACAACATTGAACACCACAAAGTGAACTGAATTACATTATATTTTGTTTTGGGTCCGTAATTTGCCTACATTATCTTATAACTCTGGCAATTATTTTTGTGACGTCGATTGATGGTGGGTCAACGAGCTAAGTCAAACTGTTACTGATCGATCACGTGCGAGTCATAATGTACTCTGCGCAGGACATTTGTTGACGACGTTATGGAGTCCTAAATGTTTCGGAACATTAGGTGCCAGGTCGTGGATAGGACATCCATAGTGTTCCTAGAGTCGCTTCTTTTGACTATCGACTGTCTCTTGAGATAAAGGCAGTTTTTGGGTGACTTTGGTTTCTTTCTCATGGTCGACCGTAACAGGAGGCTAAGTAGATTTTCACTGGGTCATTTCATACTGCGCTTGTATCTGCAAGATTCGAGTTGAAGAAAATATCCAACCTTTACCAGGATATGATATTTCTCAGGGCCACTCGAGGAGCTGTAACTGAAATGCATGGCCATGCTCGAATATAGATTCGTTTATCAGTTACGTTACTCTCTAGTCGGGGAAACCACTCTTGATACTGATCACTTGTAAACTACGACCTTTGTGAATACGGAC
>JAIUZE010023391.1:0-20080 GCA_022085475.1 Heliosperma pusillum
TTGATGTTATCAGGGCCATGTTACATGGTAACCGCTGAGCCAGCATACCAGCTTCCCTACCTCGGTTTATATTTTATTATCGGATTCACATGATAGCTTTCATATGCTAGGTTATATGTTAGTTACTGGTTTCATAACATGAAAAGCATATCTTATATGTTTAAGTTTTGTATTTCCCATATACATTGCTTTTATGTTATTCATGTTTCATTAAAATCGACATTTCGTGGCTGGGAGAACTCGGAGTTACTCCCCACTGACTGTGGCTTCCGTGTTTATATTTAATGCGGTCGAACAGGTGGTGTTGCATATTTGGGGTACATGGACGAGCTAGCGAGCGAAGTATTTACCTTGGCCCTATATTCGGTTCATAGTTTGTATATTATTGTACACACTTTTATTTCCGTATTTATACGGGAGATATGTCTCCCGTCTTGTATATTTCTTTTGTAGAATATTATTTCCGTTTTGTAATGACCCTTTTTATTTATGACACCTTCGTTATGTATTTAAATTATTTTTTTTCTTTCCGCAAATTTGAGGGTGTCACAAAGAGTCCCATGTTAGAAGAGTCTTGCTTTTCTATTGATGTTTTGGACATTGTCATAGATGACTGTATCACTCGGTCTTTGGCCCTTTGGAGGCACTCTTGCTATTAGAATCATTTGCAGGTGATGATGAGATTGTGATAAGTGAATATTTGTATGATTTTAACCCCCACTTTAGCTCGGTTTTATATGTCATTTGTGCTTTGTTAAGCCATTTTATGAGCTAATATCGTCTTCTAGGCGAATTCCTGTGTTCTAACCTGTTTTGTAGGGAAAGTGACGTTTCTACGCCCTTTTTCTATATTCCTGAGCATTTGCCTAGAACCCGACGATTTGAAGAAGAAAGCTTGACCAAGTGAAAGGCATTTCGAGAAGGTTCACCCGAAGAAGGCCGTTAGAGTTCGAGGTTGGAGATAAAGTATTCTTAAAAGTATCTCCAATGAATGGTGTTAAACGGTTTGGTGTTAAGGGTAAATTGAGCCCGAAATACATTGGACCTTTTGATATTGTAAAGAGGATTGGTGCCGTTGCTTATAAGTTGGATTTGCCCCCGAATTTGGCTAAGGTTCATGACGTATTCCATGTTTCTCAATTGAGAAAGTATGTTAGTGATCCAAGCCATGTCTTTCTAAAGGAAATGCCCGAGCTTGAACCGAATTTATCCTTTGAAGAGAATCCGATTCGCATCCTAGATCGCAAGGATAAGAAGTTGAGAAGTAAGGTGGTTCCTTTGGTAAAAATCTTGTGGAGATGTGCTAATGTCGAAGAAGAGACTTGGGAAACGGAAGCTTCTATGCGTAGTAAATATCCGAGTTTATTCGAGTAAGGTATTTTTCTTTCCCTCAAGTTTCGAGGGCGAAACTTTTTAAAAGGTGGGGTGATTGTAACCTTCGGAAATGTACCCTATTTTTATAATGAAAATACTTTACGGATACTTTTCAGCGTATTTTAGTTTTATTTTAGAATTTATTGTTCCGAGTCGAATTTAGAATTTCCGAGTTCGTATTTGGAATTTCCGCGAGTTTTCAAGTAAAACCCGTCTTAAGTCGACTTTGACTTTTTCTTGACTTTTTCCCTTATACTCCCTCATACTCTCCTAACCTAATTCATACACACACAAACACAACTCAAGCTTACTTCTTCCTTAAGAAAACCAAAACCCTTGCTTCCATTTTGATCCAAATCTTTGAATCGACTTAGTTCATTCGTTTCTCGCTCAAATTCTCGTAAGTTGGTCTTATTCTTCCCCTCTTACCTTCCTCTATCCGTATTGATAATAAAATTACCGTCTTTCTCGCTTTTCAAACTTTCCGTCTTTCTCAAGGTGAAGTAAATTCATCTTTTATTAACTATTTGTAGGTGGTGACCTTCAAGATCCCGACAAAGACTATTTCCTAATCGAAGAGGACCTTGACGCGGAGTTAAGACGCAATAAGGTAACGGTGAAGGGTTACTCGATATCATTTACGTGTTTTACATGATTTCTATGATAGAACTCGTATTTAGAATACGATTAGAAAGCTTAGGATTTGTATTATTGATCATGGATGTTGTTGGTTGTGAATTGATATGAGTATGAATGATTTATGATAATAATAGATGTTGGTTGAATATTGAATATGGATGAAAATGGTGATTTTCGTGTACATTGGACCCCAGCCGGTCGACCGGCAGCCGGTCAGACCACCGGCTGGGGCACTGACTGTATATTTTTGCATATTACGTGATTTTGAGCAAGGAAATGGGTCTCAGCCGGTTGACCGGCAGCCGGTCAGACCACCGGCTGAGACACCCCTCTTTTCTCCTTTGTTTTTCTCATGACCCTTTGGTCCTAGCCGGGTAGCCGGCAGCCGGTCCCATTGACCGGCTGGAACACCCTGACATTTCAATGTGGTTTTCGTATGATGCATTGGCCTTAGCCGGTTGGCCGGTAGCCGGTCCACCTGACCGGCTGGCTCATGCTGGATGTTCTTTGTAAGTTTTGTTTACGATTTCATTTATAATAATTTCGATCGTTCGTTTATCGTATAATTTTACGTAGTCACTTATAATATTAATGTTTTGAATATATGATATTTCATTCGCTTGTATCACATGTTTTGTGACGGTTTTTGGTATGTTCCACTTTGAGTCGGTTTTTACAAATGATACGGTTTGAGCACTATTATGTTATGTGCTTTGTACTTTCATTCCCTTGGCTACCTCCACGTTCGTAAGGTTGGAATGTCTGAACGGGGATGTATTCTACTGCTTAATTGCATGTGTAGTGGGCATACGACGACGTTGTCGGGAGTTGAACGCTATGCGTTGATCGACCTGACCGTCAAATGTTGTGTACTTGCGAGGTGGTGTTATTTGCATGTAGCGTACCGCTTGTTATGTGGCTTCAGCTCTTTTCCGCCTCTTTCGTGAATTGTATCCACCGAATTTGGGGTACTCGGCGTCTATGATTGACCGAGTCTTGGATGCGAAACGTTTATCGCATGTCGAACCGGAAAATGTGATTTCGGGATTCTGGCCAGATTTAGACTAGGACCGGGTATTTATATCGTCGTCCTACCGGAGGAAATTAGCCTACATATACGAAATGTGATCGTGTATGCGTTCAGGGAAATGTTTATCTCGTGGATGCCTGTTAATCATACTTGTTATGTACACGGTGCTAGTGCGTTTTATTTACCGTGAGAGATGTCGTCATTGTGTTGTTGTATTTGGATGCGTGATTACATGATTGATTATTCATGGTCATTTCATGACTTGGCATGGTTTGTTTGTCGAGTCCCAATCTTATCAAACTTATACCGCTAACGGTGAGATGTAAGCCCTAGTGAGCGTATTCGGTTGCCTAAGAGTGTCTTCCCCGAGTCTTTGCATATCATGATGGATTCGGACTTGTAACTCTTATGCTCTTATCATTATATATTGAATTGCCTATCTATTCTTATCGTATTTCACATGTATATCTATATACGCATGATTCTACTTTTGTATTTCCTTTTATGTACGTTTAATGTGATATGGCTGGGAGAACCCGGAGTTTCTCCCCACTGACTATGGCGTTCATGTTTTTCATGGATGAACAGGTTGCTTGATTTGGATGGCTTTTTGCTTATGCTATTTTGGGTTCGGGTGTGAGCTAGCGGGCGTTGTCCCTGGAAGATTCACCTCTAGTCGTTAATTAGCTAGTTTGCTAATCACTTTAACTTTGTTAACCTTTTGAGAGACTACGTCTCTTATCTTATAGTATTTGTATTCGGTTTGTAATTTGACATTCCTCGTATACTTATCTTGCATGTATAAAGGTTTTTAAAATACCGTATTTCCGCTTATTATATCACATGCTTGTATGTTTTATTTCCGCATTCGCGAGGGTTGTCAGAGTTGGTATTAGAGGTTTATCGCTCCCGACGCACACACGTGAACCCTAACTTAAACTACTTGACCTTAAAAATAATAAATGAGAGTTGGGTAGAAGTTAAGGATTTTACTTGGTAGTCTATTTGTTTATGCTAATTGATAGGAGTAACTTAATTTGTTTTTGTTTCTTATGAAGATGGTTAGACCATGTCTAGTTGAGAACGTTATGTTGGAAGCTCTCACTCAAGTACTGAAAAATCAGCAAGATGCGGCGTTAGCTCATGCTAACCAAGTTCCCCCTATAAGGGAAGATAACCATCAAGGTGGCTAAGCATGGGTAGCTGGACAAATAGCAAGGAGTAAAATCGTACCTTATGGTGGAGAACCGGACCCTACAGAGCTATCCGATTGGTTCCGCGAGATGGAGAAGCAGTTCGATCTATACCAAGTCCGCGAAGAGGACAAGGTGAGGATCGCAAAGCACTTCCTTGTGAGTGAAGCTGATAACTGGTGGGCTATTACAAGTGTCACCGCTGTTCTTGAAGAGGACTTCAGCTGGGCTTGTTTCAAAGCTCTTGTGGAAGGTAGATTCTATCCTAAAGAGCTTAAACAACAAAGGCTCAAGGAGTTCATTGACTTTAAACAAGGCAACTTGTCAGCTCAGGACTTCACTACGGAGTTCAATAAGCTTGCTCATTTTGCTCCAAGACTTATCCGAGACGATGAGGATCGAGTGTTCTATTACCGAAACAAGTTGAGTGCCGTTCTGCAAAGTAAAGTGAGGAGGAATACTACCTCCTTTGGAGATCTTTACGATGATGCCTTGTGGGCCGAGAATTCTATGAAGGCTATTAGAGATGAAGCCTTGATGAATAATCCCTCTCCTTCTTATGTTCCTAGGCCTAATGTTTATGGGAAGAGACCGTTTATTCCATCTCCTTCTAACTCTTATGCTAACAAGAGGAGATTCAATCCTCCTTCCAATGAAAATACAAGAAATCATGCTCCTTTCATTCCTAGAGCTACTTCAAATGTGGCTCATAAGCCTTATACTCTTCAAGCTCAAGGTCGCTTTTGCAACCGGTGTAGACTTCCATATCATCCCGGTGTGCCTTGTTCCAACCGACCTTATCTTTGCTACTTTTGTCAAAAGGGTGGTCATCGTTACGAGGATTGCCCAGATAGAAAGTTGCCTCCTCCTCCTTCTGCTAAACCTAAGGGTTCCATCTTAGTTATGAGCCGTGCCAAAGCCGATGCTCATCCCGAGATCATTACGGGTATGTTCTCAATCTTAGAGCAAACGTGTCTTATTCTATTTGATATCGGTGCTTCATTGTCTTTTGTGTCATCGCCTTATGCTAATAAGTTATCTATCAAGCCTACATCTAGTGAGGATACTCCCATATCCTTACCATCCGGAGATATTATCTCTTGTTCTACCCTTTATCCAAATGTACCAATATCTATCGCGGGTTCTATCTTTCCCGCTAATCTCCTTAAGTTTCCTCTAGGAGAGTTTGATATAATATTAGGTATTGATTGGTTAGCATTGTATCATGCTAGGTTCGAGTGTCGTGATCAAAAGATTTATTTAAAGAGTCCTTTAGGGGTTAGAATAACCTATAAGGGATCTCATCCCCGAAAAGGTGTGTCTTTGATTTCCGCTATGAAATTGGTAAGTATGGTTAGAAAAGGTCACCAAGCATACTTGTGTGTCGTGACTTCTTCATCTACCTCTTTGCCAAGTATTGAAGATGTGCCTATTGTTCGAGAATTCGTTGATGTATTCCCCGAAGATTTGCCCGGGATTCCTCCCAAGCGTGATGTTGAATTCTCTATTGATCTTGTTCCTGGTTCTGGACCCATAGCCAAAGCTCCTTACCGTATGGCTCCGACCGAATTGAAGGAATTAAGAAAGCAGCTAGATGATATGATTGAAAAGGGTTTTATTCGACCAAGTGCCTCGCCTTGGGGTGCTCCCGTTCTCTTTGTGAAGAAGAAAGATGGTTCTATGAGGCTTTGTATTGATTATCGTGAATTGAATCGGATTACAATCAAGAATAGGTATCCTTTACCAAGAATTTAAGATTTATTTGATCAATTAAAGGGTGCTTCTACTTTTTCCAAGATTTATTTGAGATCCGGTTATCACCAAATTCCAGTTCGTGATGTTGATATTCCGAAGACTGGTTTTAGTACAAGGTATGGTCATTATGAGTTCAAGGTAATGCCATTTGGATTGACGAATGCTCTCGCTATCTTTATGGACCAAATGAACCGCACATTTAGTGAGTACCATGACAAATGTGTGGTGGTGTTCATTGATGATATTCTTATTTTCTCCAAGTCCGAAGAAGAGCATGCTATTCATTTAAGGATTATTTTGAGTGTTCTCCGTCGTCAGAAGTGGTATGCTAAGTTCTCCAAGTGTGAATTTTGGTTACCTAAGGTGTCCTTTCTTGGGCATGTAATTTCTAAAGAAGGTGTAATGGTGGATCCTTCGAAAATTGAGGCCGTTGTTGATTGGAAGAGTCCGACCGATATTAGAGAGATTCGAAGTTTTCTTGGTTTAACTGGATATTACCGAAGATTTGTCAAGGATTTCTCTAAGCTTTCTAGACCGACGACTCAGTTATTGAAGAAGGAAACCAAATTCCTATGGAATGAAGCTTGTGAAGCCGCGTTTCAAGAGTTAAAGAAGAGGTTGACTACCGCTCCGGTGTTGACTTTGCCTGAAGATGGTGTAGACTTTGATGTCTATTGTGATGCTTCTAAGATGGGATTGGGTTGTGTTCTTATGCAAAATAGGAAAGTGGTGGCGTATGCTTCAAGTCAGTTGAGAGTTCATGAAGTGAACTATCCTACTCATGATTTGGAATTAGCCGCTGTTGTTCATGCTTTGAAAGTATGGAGACATTATCTTATTGGTGTTCATTGTCGTATATTCACCGATCACAAAAGTTTGAAGTACATATTTACTCAAAAAGAGTTGAATATGAGACAAAGAAGATGGTTAGAATTGGTGAATGATTATGATTTTGAATTGTTGTATCATGAAGGGAAGGCTAATGTTGTAGCCGATGCTTTTAGTAGGAAAGTTTCTCATGTATTGAATGCTATGCGGGTATTACCCGATGATCTTTGTGCCGAGTTTCGAAAGTTGAGTTTGGAATTCGTGGAGCGTGGATTTGTTTATGTTGGTGCTATGACTGCCGAACCTGTGTTTCTCCATGAGATCCGTGAAAGCCAAGTTGATGATCTTACCTACAAGTCTATTCAAGCCAAACTTCTTGAAGGTAAAGCTAAAGATTTCAAATTTGATGATGAAGGTGTTCTTCGTTTCCATGGTCGTTTATTTGTTCCTAATGCTCTTGATTTGAGGAAGCGAGTTCTTGATGAAGCTCACCTTTCCCCTTATTCTATTCACCCCGGAGGTGATAAGATGTACACGGAATTGAAGCTATAGTTTTGGTGGCCGAACTTGAAGGGTGATGTTGTATCTTATGTTGGAAGATGTCTTACTTGTCAACAAGTGAAGATTGAGCACAAGAGGCCCGGTGGATTGCTACAACCGTTGGATATTCCGCTATGGAAGTGGGAATCTATTTCTATGGATTTTGTTATGGCTTTGCCGAGAACCGTTGGAAGTAAAGATGCCGTTTGGGTTGTTGTTGATCGTTTGACCAAGTGTGCTAGATTTATTCCGATCAAAGAAACTTGGAGTTTGGATCGTTTAGCAAAAGCTTATGTTGATGAAATTGTTAGATATCATGGCGTTCCTAAGGAGATCATATCCGACCGAGATCCGAGATTCTGTTCGAGATTTTGGAAATCTTTGCAAGAAGCCATGGGTAGTACGTTGTTGATGAGTACCGCATTTCATGCCGCTACGGATGGTCAGACTGAGAGGACTATTCAGACTTTAGAAGACTTGCTTAGAGCTTGTGCTCTTGACTTCCAGTCGTTGGTGGAGTTTTCTTACAACAACAGTTATCATGCATCGATCAAGATGGCTCCTTATGAAGCTCTTTATGGAAGGAAATGTCGGAGTCCTATATGTTGGAATCAATTGAGTGATGTTCGTGACTTAGGCCCCGATGTTCTTGTTGAGACGGTTGATAATGTGAAGGTCATTCGTGATAGAATGAAAGCCGCTCAAGACCGTCAAAAGTCTTATGCCGATATCCGAAGAAGGCCGTTAGAGTTCGAGGTTGGAGATAAAGTATTCTTAAAAGTATCTCCAATGAAGGGTGTTAAACAATTTGGTGTTAAGGGTAAATTGAGCCCGAAATACATTGGACCTTTTGATATTGTAAAGAGGATTGGTGTCGTTGCTTATAAGTTGGATTTGCCCCCGAATTTGGCTAAGGTTCATGACGTATTCCATGTTTCTCAATTGAGAAAGTATGTTAGTGATCCAAGCCATGTCTTTCAAAAGGAAATGCCCAAGCTTGAACCGAATTTATCCTTTGAAGAGAAGCCGATTCGCATCCTAGATCGCAAGGATAAGAAGTTGAGAAGTAAGGTGGTTCCTTTGGTAAAAATCTTGTGGAGATGTGCTAATGTCGAAGAAGAGACTTGGGAAACGGAAGCTTCTATGCGTAGTAAATATCCGAGTTTATTCGAGTAAGGTATTTTTCTTTCCCTCAAGTTTCGAGGGCGAAACTTTTTAAAAGGTGGATGATTGTAACACCCGGAAATGTACCCTATTTTTATAATGAAAATATTTTACGGATACTTTTCAGCGTATTTTTGTTTTATTTTAGAATTTAATGTTCCGAGTCGAATTTAGAATTTCCGAGTTCGTATTTGGAATTTCCGCGAGTTTTCAAGTAAAACCCGTCTTAAGTCGACTTTGACTTTTTCTTGACTTTTTCCCTTATACTCCCTCATACTCTCCTAACCTAATTCATACTCACACAAACACAACTCAAGCTTACTTCTTCCTTAAGAAAACCAAAACCCTTACCTCCATTTTGATCCAAATCTTTGAATCGACTTAGTTCATTCGTTTCTCGCTCAAATTCTCGTAAGTTCGTCTTATTCTTCCCCTCTTACCTTCCTCTATCCGTATTGATAATAAAATTATCGTCTTTCTTGCTTTTCAAACTTTCCGTCTTTCTCAAGGTGAAGTAAATTCATCTTTTATTAACTATTTGTAGGTGGTGACCTTCAAGATCCCGACAAAAACTATTTCCTAATCGAAGAGGACCTTGACGCGGAGTGAAGACGCAATAAGGTAACGGTGAAGGGTTACTCGATATCATTTACGTGTTTTACATGATTTCTATGATAGAACTTGTATTTAGAATACGATTAGAAAGCTTAGGATTTGTATTATTGATAATGGATGTTGTTGGTTGTGAATTGATATGAGTATGAATGATTTATGATAATAATAGATGTTGGTTGAACATTTAATATGGATGAAAATGGTGATTTTCGTGTACATTGGACCCCAGCCGGTCGACCGGCAGCCGGTCAGACAACCGGCTGTATATTTTTGCATATTACGTGATTTTGAGCAAGGAAATGGGTCTCAGCCGGTCAGACCACCGGCTGAGACACCCCTCTTTTCTCCTTTGTTTTTCTCATGACCCTTTGGTCCCAGCCGGGTAGCCGGCAGCCGGTCCCATTGACCGGCTGGGACACCCTGACATTTCAATGTGGTTTTCGTATGATGCATTGGCCTTAGCCGGTTGGCCGGTAGCCGGTCCACCTGACCAACTGGCTCCTGCTGGATGTTCTTTGTAAGTTTTGTTTACGATTTCATTTATAATAATTCCGATCGTTCATTTATCGTATAATTTTACGTAGTGACTTATAATATTAATGTTTTGAATATATGATATTTCATTCGCTTGTATCACATGTTTTGTGACGGTTTTTGGTATGTTCCACTTTGAGTCGGTTTTTACAAATGATACGGTTTGAGCACTATTTTGTTATGTGCTTTGTACTCTCATTCCCTTGGCTACCTGCACGTTCGTAAGGCTGGAATGTCGGAACGGGGATGTATCCTACTGCTTAATTGCATGTGTAGTGGGCATACGACGACGTTGTTTGGAGTTGAACGTTATGCGTTGATCGACCCGGCCGTCAAATGTTGTGTACTTGCGAGGTGGTGTTTTTTGCATGTAGCGTACCGCTTGTTATGTGGCTTCAGCTCTTTTCTGCCTCTTTCGTGAATTGTATCTACCGAATTTGGGGTACTCGGCGTCTATGATTGACCGAGTCTTGGATGCGAAATGTTTATTGCATGTCGAACCGGAAAATGTGATTTCGGGATTGTGGCCAGATTTAGACTAGGACCGGGTATTTATATCGTCGTCCTACCGGAGGAAACTAGCCTACATATACGAAATGTGATCGTGTATGCGTTCAGGGAAATGTTTATCTCGTGGATGCCTGTTAATCATACTTGTTATGTACACGGTGCTAGTGCGTTTCATTTTCCGTGAGAGATGTCGTCTTTGTGTTGTTGTATTTGGATGCGTGATTACATGATTGATTATTCATGGTCATTGCATGACTTGGCATGGTTTGTTTGTCGAGTCCCAATCTTATCAAACTTATACCGCTAACGGTGAGATGTAAGCCCTAATGAGCGTATTCGGTTGCCTAAGAGCGTCATCCCCGAGTCTTTGCATATCATGATGGATTCGGACTTGTAACTCTTATGCTCTTATCATTATATATTGAATTGCCTATCTATTCTTATCGTATTTCACATGTATATCTATAAACGCATGATTCTACTTTTGTATTTCCTTTTATGTACGTTTAATGTGATATGGCTGGGAGAACCCGGAGTTACTCCCCACTGACTGTGACGTTCATGTTTTTCATGGATGAACAGGTTGCTTGATTTGGATGGCTTTTTGCTTATGCTATTTTGGGTTCGGGTGTGAGCTAGCGGGCGTTTGTCCCTGGAAGATTCACCTCTAGTCGTTAATTAGCTAGTTTGCTAATCACTTTAACTTTGTTAACCTTTTGAGAGACTACGTCTCTTATCTTATAGTATTTGTATTCGGTTTGTAATTTGACATTCCTCGTATACTTATCTTGCATGTATAAAGGTTTTTAAAATACCGTATTTTCGCTTATTATATCACATGCTTGTATGTTTTATTTCCGCATTCGCGAGGGTTGTCACAGAAAGAGAGAAGGAGTAAAGAAAGTTTCGTAGTTGTCGGAAGATCAATAAATTGGGCGAAAGAATTCATCGCTTTACATCAAATCCTATCAACAAATCCGATTGATGAAGTCAAGGGGGATGTTGGAAGCTAAGTCAAAGCAAAGGAAGATGAAACATTAGTCAAGAGCTTCTGAAAGACCACTTACCCGATCGCGTAAGTGTGTACCCGATCGGGTATCCTTGCTGATCCGAGCATGACGGCTTCTTCTTCCTACTTTTGTCCTATGTGTTTAATGCCCGACCTCTCCTCCACGAAACCCTAATACTATAAATAGATGCTCTAGCCTCTCATCTCATATCATCTCATCTTATACAATCTTCTTTACAATCTTCTTTAGAATAATCTTTTCTTTTCTCTTTAGTTTTTAGTCTTTCTAGTTTAGATAATTTCTTCTTTTGTCTTTTGTTCTTAGTTTATTTCTATCCATTTCTTATCAAAACATTAGTTTAGTTCAATAAGAATTTCAATCTTTGTGATCTACTTTGTTGGGTTCAAGAATTGTAATTCAAGGAACGATTATTCTATGCAAGGGATTTCTATTATCGTTATCACTTTCGTTGTTGATCGTCCCTAGGTTTTCCTAATTTATCCTTTGCTTCTTATCCTTTATTGTTTTCCATTTTATTGTTATTTTCTATTCATGTCATTTAGATTCATTTCCATGTTGTTATAATCGTAGTTTCATTTTTTAGATTGTCAAATAGCATCGTTATTATCGTCTTATAAAGAGTCTTAAATTATTGTCAAAAATCAACGAAACATGTTTATCCTAGTTTTCATTGTTAATATCATCTTAAACATAAACATAATCATGAGTGAGTAGTCACCTTTCGAGGGTGTAGGGTAGCCATGTTAGATTGATTAAAAGATGATAATTGGATAAAAGAAATTGTGCCTTTAAAACATTGTGTCTATGCATGTTTGGACTTTAACAATAGTTGACGATTCTTGATCAAAATCATTGACTAGTATGGAATTCTTTTCCAAGGTAGATATACGAGAATTGAATAGACAAAGCGTGACATAGTGGATTAAGACCTAGTAAATCGCCTAAATGCCTGCTAGACCATCAGATCTATGATTGTAATGAACACATCATTTTTACGAACGCGCAATGAATTATTTGCATATCCTAAATCCAATTTCATCAATATGTCAATCTACATGTGTGAACCTACTTCCCTAGATTCTTCTCATTATTGTTAAATCATCATTTGTTTTATTGTTTTCATTTTAGTTTGCTCTTATTTTGTTTTTATTTATGTTCTTTATTAGTTTAGAATCCAAACCCTCAAAACCCGGAAAATCGTTACATAAAATCCAATTGTGAGACGTTTCACAATCCATAGGAAATACCATCTCCCTGAGGATCGACCCCTACTTCCCTAATTACATTAATTTGTTATTAACCTAGTCTGGGTAAATTATCTTTGTATTGGGCTTGCGACAGGCCTGATCAAATTTTGGCGCCGTTGCCGGGGAGCACGGTTTAATTTTCCTTTTCTTGTGATTTTTATCGCAATTAGTTTTATCTAGTCTTTAGGAACCCAAATTCCTTCAGACCTCTCTTGATTTTTCATCTTAGCTTTCCAATCTTATGCCCAGATCTTCTAGACTAGGGATCCCTATTCCTTTAGACCCCGAACTAGAAAGAATTCTGCGTAGAAAATTAAAGCTATTCAACGAAATTTCAAAAGCTTCTGATATTTCAAGTTTAGATTGTGTTCGTGAGAAATACTCGGATATCTTACCTAATCTTGAAGGAGAAGAAGATCCATTTTCATCTCCATTTCCAAACACCAATCAACTTTCAACCAACATTCCATCTTCATCTTCACAAACAAAAATGGTTCGACTTTCTGACCATTCCAAACCCACCGCAGATACACTTCCAAAGGGTATCGCTACACCTCAAATTACAGCCCAAAACTTCGAAATCAAACCTGCCTTCATCAATCTAATAGAAAGAAATCAATTTGGTGGCAATGCCACAGAAGATCCCAACCTTCATATCCAAAACTTCTGTGACTATTGCTCCACGATTAGACAAAGTGGAGTATCCCAAGAACAGATTAGGGAAATGCTTTTTCTCTTCTCTTTAAGAGGAAAGGCAAAACTCTGGATCAATAGTCTTGATCGAGTCGCCTTAGGAATAGTCGACTGGGATGGTCTAGCTCTTGCTTTCTATCAAAAGTACTTCCCACCAGAACGAACCGCACTCTTGCGGAGTCAAATCACTGGATTCCGTCAGAGAGGCGATGAAAGCCTTTATGAGGCATGGGAAAGGTACAAAGAATTACAAAGAGAATGCCCTCATCATGGCCTTGATTCATGGTTCCTAGCTATCACCTTCTACAACGGTTGTTGTGGCGAATCGCGTCGTATCCTTGACTCCGCTAACAATGGTCGTTTCGATCAAATCGATGTAGAAATAGCTAGTGCAACTATCGAGTCAATGGCAATCCACGATTCTCAGTATAACAACTCGCGTGCTATACCACTCAAAGCCAAGCAGGATGATTCAAGTAAAGTAGCACTCCTGGAAGCCCAATTAGCCCTTCTGCAGCAACAGGTAGAAAGCTCTTCCCAATCCAAGGAACATATCAACGTCACTAACCACGTAGTGGTATGTGAGACATGTGGGGTTGGAGGGCATAGTTTTCAAGAATGTAGAAGTTCAATAGAGCAAGTCAATGCCTATCAAGGATATAGGCAAGGCAACGCTTTCTCGAACTTCTATAACGAAAACACAAATACCACCCTTTTTTGTCCTACAAAAGCACTAACATTCAAAATCCTCAACAACAAATTCAACAACCATTCATACCACACCAACAGAAGCCTTACAATCCACCTGGTTTTAAAAACCAGACACCTTCATTCCAACCTAAGTTCAACCAACCATACCAAAATCAACCTCAACACCAACCACCTCAAATTCAAGGCCAACCTAATGACTCAAGCTTGAGCAAAATTGAATCCATGCTTCTACAAGTTGTTCAAAAACAATATTCAATGTTTGCTCAACTTCAAAAGAGTGATCAAGCTCAAAAAGTGATGCCATCAAGATGCTTGAAACTCAAATGGCCCAATTGGCTGCCTCTAATGCCCAAAGAAAACAAGGCCAACTCCCACCTCATGGAGAACAACCGAGGGTCACCGCAAATGCTATCACCCTTAGGAGTGGTACCACTTATGCGGAACCTCAGCAACTCAAAGAACCAACAGTTGAGCCTTCACAAGTAGAGAGCCAAAAGGATTCTCAACCATCCACCGCTAAGGAAGCCGAAGACAAACCTGAAAAGAAGGATGAACCTGAAAAGGAACCCATCAAAATTAAAGTTCCATTTCCCCAACGTTTGAGGAGAAATCATAAGGAAACCCAGTTCGGTAAATTCATGGAAGTAGTCAAAAACCTCCAAGTAACGGTTCCCTTCACTGAATTAATCACTCAAATCCCTTCTTACACGAAATTTATGAAGGATATCTTAACTAAGAAAAGGACTTTAGATGATGTTGAAATCATAGCATTCACCGCTTAATGCAGTGTGTTATTGCAAAATAAGTCCCCTCCTAAGTTAAAGGATCCTGGTAGTTTCTCTATACCTTGCACTATAGGCACCTACACTATTGATAAAGCTTTATGGGATCTAGGAGCTAGTGTAAGCGTCATGCCTTATTCCATCTGCGAAAAATTGAATATGGGAATTCTTAAATGCACAAGTATCACCCTGCAAATGGCAGACCGTTCTCTAAAACAACCTATGGGAATTTAGAAGATGTACCTGTTAGAGTAGGGAGGTTTTTCATTCCAGTCGATTTCATAGTGTTAGATATGGCTGAAGATTCGCAAATCCGTATCATTTTAGGAAGGCCATTTCTACACACTGCGGGAGCAGTAATCGATGTCAAGAATGGAAAATTGACACTAGAAGTAGGTGATGATAAAGTCACCTACAACTTAAACAGTGCAATGAAGAGCCCTATGCTTGAAGAGCCTTGCTGTTTCCTTGACATTGTCGACTCAATCATTGATGAATCTCTGTATCCATCAATAATTGAGGATCCTTTAAAAGCAATTTTATTGTTAGAGGATATCTCTGAGAACGACAATTTTGAGATCAGTGAGCAGGAAAGGGACTTGACTGGAAAAGAGATACCATCTGAAGAAGTAGAGGAGTTCATAAGCTTAATTGATGCTCCTGCCAAGGCAGAAGTACATAAACCTGAACTTAAACCTCTTCCCTCAACTCTAAAATATGCTTTTTTAGATGAGTCTGAATATTGTCCAGTCATAGTGAGTGCTCTCCTAGATGAAAATTAGTTAAACTCACTATTGACTATCTTGAGAAAACATAAGAAGGCAATAGGTTATAAACTGGAAGATCTCACTGGCATAAGCCCCGACTTTTCCATGCATAGAATCAACTTAGAAGAAGGCCAAAAACCTTGTGTTCAAGGTCAACGCCGTCTTAATCCTAACATGCAATAAGTAGTTAAAGCTGAAGTTATGAAATTGCTAGATGCTGGCATAATCTATGCAATTTCTGACTCGAAATGGGTTAGCTCTGTCCAAGTTGTTCCCAAGAAAGGAGGAACAACAGTAGTCAAGAATGAAAAGAATGAGCTCATCCCCACAAGGATTGTGACGAGATGGCGCATGTGTATTGACTACAGGAAGTTGAATCAATCAACTCGAAAAGATCACTATCCTCTACCCTTCATTGATCAAATGCTAGAGAGGTTAGCTTGCCACAAATATTTCTGCTATCTAGATGGTTACTCAGGATTTTTCCAAATTCCTATTCATCCTGAGGACCAAGAGAAAACCACCTTCACCTGTCCCTATGGTACTTTTGCTTATCGCCGAATGCCATTTGGCTTATGTAATGCACCTACAACTTTCCAGCGTTGCATGACTAGTATCTTTTCGGATTTTGTTGAATCTATCATGGAAGTATTCATGGACGACTTTAGCGTCTATGGCATTTCCTACGATAATTGTTTGACAAATTTATCCAAAGTACTAAAACGCTGTGAAGAAGTCGACCTTGTTCTCAACTAGGAAAAGTGTCACTTCATGGTGAACGAAGGTGTAGTTTTAGGACACATCATTTCTGAAAGAGGTATTGAAGTGGATCGAGCTAAGATCCAAGTTATTGAACAACTGCCACCACCTGCTAATATAAAAGGAATCAGGAGTTTCCTTGGCCACGCCGGTTTTTACCGACGATTTATCAAAGATTTTTCTAAAATAGCCAAACCCCTGACTGAGCTCCTTTTTAAGGATGCACCTTTTAATTTCACAAAGGAATGCCTTGAGGAATTAAACAAAATCAAACGTGCTTTAATCACCGCACCTATAATCCAGTCACCTGATTGGAATTTTCCTTTTGAATTAATGTGCGATGCGAGTGACTATGCCGTTGTAGTTGTTTTAGGGCAAAGAAAGGAAAAGTTCCTTCATGCAATTTACTATGCTAGTAAAACCTTAGATCCTGCCCAAATCAACTATGCCACCACTGAAAAAGAACTTCTTGCCATTGTCTATGCTTTAGACAAATTCCGTTCTTACCTTATAGGATCGAAAGTCATTGTTTACACTGATCATGTTGCTTTGAAATATCTGCTTTCAAAGAAAGAGGCAAAACCTAGACTTATCCGATGGATCTTACTCCTTCAAGAGTTTGATCTAGAGATCCGGGATAAGAAAGGAGCCGAGAACGTAGTCGCTGACCATCTCTCAAGGATAAGAGTAACTGAAATAGGATTACCAACACCAATTAATGATTCATTTGCTGATGATTCATTAATGGCGGTTGCTGACTCTTCTCCTTGGTATGCTGATATGACCAATTTTCTTGTCAGTCGCCAGCTACCTTCTGACCTTTTTTATAACCAAAGAAAGAGATTTTTGCATGATGCAAAATTCTTTGTTTGGGATGACCCTTATCTTTTCAAGCAGTGTTCTGATGGTCTTTACAGACGATGTATCCCCCAGTGGGAAGTTAAAGGAGTTTTAGAAGGATGCCACTCATCTGCTTATGGTGGTCATTATGGTCCGTCCAAGACCGTAGCCAAAGTCTTACAATCCGGGTTTTTCTGGCCCTCGATGTTTAAAGATTCAAAAGACTTTGTTATGGCTTGTGACGCTTGTCAACGAATGGGTCAAATATCCAAGAGACATGAAATGCCTCAAAACGGCATATTAGAAGTCGAAATATTCGATGTCTGGGGTATTGACTATCAAGGACCATTCCCTTCTTCTAACGGAAATCGTTATATCTTAGTCGCTGTTGACTATGTTTCTAAGTGGGTAGAAGCAATTGCCACCCCCACTAATGATGCTAGAGCTGTGATACGGCTATTTAGGAAGATCATCTTTCCACGTTTTGGTGTACCCAGAGCCGTGATTAGTGATCGAGGAACTCATTTTGGAGAAAAGCAGTTAGACACTCTGCTTGCCAAATATGGTGTGTATCACAGACGAGGATTAGCCTACCACCCACAGACCAGCGGTCAAGTAGAAGTCTCAAATAGAGAGTTGAAAACAATTCTTCAGAAAGTAGTCTCAAGATCTAGAACCGACTGGAGTAATAAGCTCGATGACACCTTATGGGCTTATCGCACAGCTTTCAAAACCCCGATTGGAACATCTCCTTATCGGTTGGTTTATGGAAAGGCCTGTCATCTTCCTGCCGAGTTAGAGTATAAAGCTTACTGGGCTATCAAAGAGCTCAACTTAGACACTAAGCTTAGCGCTGATAGACGACTTTTGCAACTCAATGAGTTAGAAGAATTTCGGTTGCAAGCTTATGAGAATTCTAGGATCTATAAAGAGAAAACGAAGCGTTGGCACGACAAGAGGATAATTAAGAAAGAATTTAATGTCGGTGACCAAGTACTTCTTTTCAATTCCCGTCTGAAAATCTTTCCGGGAAAACTTCGATCACGATGGTCTGGACCATTCACTGTCACATATGTCAGCAAGTATGGCTATGTGGAATTAATGACTAGCAATGGTGAGAAATTCAAAGTCAATGGACACAGACTGAAACTTTACTATAGCAATTCTATCATCGGATGTTTAGATATTGTCTATACGGAGCGTCTATCCCCAACCCAATGATTTCATAGAAGAATTTGTCGAGCATGACGTTAAACAAGCGCTTCTCGGGAGGCAACCCGTGTTTTCCCTTTTTGCACGTTTATTTTTGCTTTTTCCCTTTTACGTTGTTTTGTTAGATTTCCTTTGCAGATGAAAGATTTTTTGAAGAATCTATGAAGACCTTCCTTGTCAAGTCCAAAAGACTAGCTTGGGGGAGTCCGCGCTGGCTAGTAAACTTCATTCTTCTTTCATTTTTCCTTTCTTCCCATTAAGCATCTCGTTGCATATTTAGTCTTTGTGCTCACATTGAGGACAATGTGATGTTTAGCTTGGGGGAGGGATTTCATTTTCCCATTTTGCATTTTAGTTGATCATTTTTAAAATTTTGAATAAAAGAAAGAGAGATTTTTGAGAAAATTTTAAAATTTTGAACACAATTGAATGCTTTTCATGCTTTGCTTGCTTGTTTGCTATGCTATCATGTTACATTTCCCACACTTAGAGCTTTCAAAAGATAATGATTCAATATTTATTGAATTGAGCATACATGGGGAAGTCTTGTACACAGTAGGCATGGAATGAATCTATAGATGAGTACGCTTGATCTTGACATTTGGCAAACTACATATATTGTAGGTAGAACCTCCTTAGACTGGTACATCCATACCCAGTCTCATTTAGGTGTGTGTAGTTCTCCTTGTGATGTGTGTCATGTCAAAACGCATAAGTATGGTTCTCATTTCATTTCTATAAGCATTGCATTCATGATTCACTATGATTTGAAGCCTTTTTCACTTTAATTCGCCCCTCAAAATACGCCCCTTCATACAAATGTTTCACAAAATAATAGCTACACATAAAAACTGCCTACCTTTTGAGCTAGTAGCTAGACTATGGTGTGTGGGTGCTCTTTTGAGAAGATTTGTTCTTATCTGTCAAAGTGAATTTGGAAAACGAAAAGTTCAAGAAGTGAAGTTATGTTCGAAAGAAAAGAAAAATAGAAAAGAAGAAAAATTGAAAATCGAAAAAAGAAAGAAAAAGAAATAAGAGAAGAAGTTGTGAGTATCTCCTCAAAATGTCAAATCAATAGAAGGAGTTTACCCTTGTGTTTCGTGTGTAATAAGCCAATTCGTTACTTCTGGCTTCGCTATTCGTCTTTTGGAAATTTATCGAAAGTTTGGATTGAGTATTCATTTATCATTGGTCAGTTACTAGCTCATTCTAACCTTCACTTGACCATAACTATTTGTCCACCTTTCACCCATTTTCCAAAGCCTTTTTCTTATTTTTCGGCTTCTTTTCTATGTGCATTGTGATCTTTGACTTGTGTTTTGAATTGTTTACCATATTAGACTGCGGACACATTTTCATAAGTCATAGATAGGTGAGTGTCTCAAAAACATTTACACATAAAGAAATCACCTTTTACATACATGAGTGTTCGAGTGTACCGTGAGAGTCCAATTGTCAAAAGATCATGCAAGAGCCGAAATTCTATAGTGAAATTCTTTATGCTACGCCGTTATGTAAATCTCAGCCATGTTTATGTATCATTCTTGCCCATGTTGTTTTTGGGTTATGATTCATTATGTTTTCAAAGCTTTACGTTGAGATTTGTTTCCTGATGGTGTAGTAGCCAATGCTTGCAACCCTTGTCCTGGTATTGTTTGTTATGTTTGCTTGAGGACAAGCAAAGGTTTAGCTTGAGGGAGTTTGATAAGTGAATATTTGTATGGTTTTAACCCCCAATTTAGCTCGGTTTTGTATGTCATTTGTGCTTTGTTAAGCCACTTTATGAGCTAATATCGTCTTCTAGGCGAATTCCTGTGTTCTAACTTGTTTTGTAGAGAAAGTGACGTTTCTACGCC